>LPNX011056472.1:284754-357695 GCA_001517045.1 Pseudotsuga menziesii
TAATAATTCATATGTATCTCATAAATTAATTTTACACGAATTAACTGCTTAAATTTAGACCCTAGCTAGATTGTTAGCTTTCAATGACTAGTCTTGCCAAATTTGATGTAAAATGAGTTCTGCTAACTCAAACTGAGCCCCGTTAGTTCCTATGGGTCACTTATAGAACCACCTTCCCTTAAATACCTCCATACCCATTTTTTCATTGGGATCATACCTCTTTTTTGGATCCTCCTTTGCGTAGGGTTGCTCTTGACCAAAATTGCCAGAAATCCCCAAATTCACCCAAAACACCTCAAAAAATATTTAAATACCTTTTTATATATTAAATAAAGGCTGTAAAAAATCTATGCAATTTTCCCTAAGCCTCTGGTTGAAACAAGAAGAACTACTCTCCTTAGTTGCACGGTTTGGCTGCTCAGAAGAGTGGTAGTAGGTTTCCGCCGTGCGGATTCTGAAACCTAAATGGAACCAAATATAAATGTGTTAGGGGAGAGGAAATTCAATGTCTGAAATCTCTTTGTTTGTTTCCCACTGATCACTCTTGTCCTCTGCAAAATATCCTAGAAGAAACCCTTGTTTTTGCCAATCCAAGAAGGCTCTATCTGAACCCCTTAAATTTCAGAATTATTTAAGAAAAATTACAGAATTAAAGTGTTCAGGTTTGTACACCAGAATTAGGACATTACAGTGGTATCAGTGCTCTTTCCTTGGATCATCCTGTGGAAATAAATCTCTCATTGAAGAAATTTGCAGCCATGTCATACAATGGGGATGACTATGATGAGCAGTATGAAGAATACTGCAGAACATATGAAGAAGAATAAATCCTCTATGTTGATGGAGGCCTACCAAAAAATGAATATGATGAAAACTATTAGACATTAGAAGGGGAAGATATCAGATCTGATTCTCCAATGGTTAAAACAAACTTGACAGAGATTATTGAAGCATGTGAGAACCTGTCTCACTGCTACGAGGACTATCTAGATTTGGGTAGGAATATTTGTGCAAACCTTTCTTTTAGAGATTATATTTATTTCAAGTATGGATTCTAGAACAAGCATGATTATGAGCATTCTTTCAAGAGTAGAAAGCTATCTATAGAGGAACCAAGTTGTTCCAACTCTTTGAGAAAAGAAGAAAAAGACAGAACCAAAGGTGAAGATTCCTCCAAGCCATCGGCATGTTCCAGATTTAAGAGTTTGTTTGGTTTTTCTTCAAATAGATATTCTAAATATTATGACATGAGTACCACTAAATATGAAGTAGATTTAAGTTCCTCAAATAAGAAGAGAAACAAAGTGGAGACAAAGATCCAAGAGGTGAAGTACAAATCAACACAAGGTGGTTGCATAAGAGAAGAGGTTGAAGAGGAATGCAATTCAAGTTTCTTGGTGGGTGATCTCCGGATCACTACTCAAGGTTCTGGCTCATGTATGGGTGGTGAGCCATATTTTGGATCAAATCCAAAATAGGTGCACAAATCAGATTTACAGTCACCTTCTGAGCCACATAATGAAGATGAAAACAAGGCCACACCGCTTGGGTGTGAGGCAGAAATTTTGGTGGAAGAGCAGGCCACCATAGTATCTGTACAGGAAGATGGTAATGTTAAGAACATGGATAATAAAAGTTCTGATTTTTGTAGCAGCCCTATACACCTGCAACCATCTGATCCATGTAAAGATAAAAATTCTTCACTTTCATTTGAGGACTGCAAAAGGAAGGCCAATTGTGAGGGAGATAAATCCAGTCCTATTTTCCCTGTTGGTGTTCACACAATCAATGCAAAGAAGGGTGATATTGTCAATGATGGTAATATGGTGAAGGAATATTTTGGATCAGATCCAAAAGAAGAGGAAATATCATATCTGAATTCGTTATTTGAATTTCCCAATGAAGTGGAAGACAAGCCCCCACCAGCTAGGTGTGAACTAGGAAATCTGAAGGAGAAAAATATGGTGCAAAGGGATGCAAAAGGTTATGAATTTTGGACTCTCTTGCAGCATGATGAAGTTGCATCTAGATCATAGGAGAGGCTTGAACTCATTGAGAATCCCAATCCCACTATCACCATTATGGAGATCTATGAATCATCTAGTCTTGCAGGTGGGAAAGGAGAAATAAATATTCATAAAGAGAAGTACAAGTCACAGCAAGAAAATTGCAGCAAAGAAAAAGGGGGTGATTTTCCTCAAGAGCCCCACTCATTTCCTTGGCCTTTGAAAATGGATGAAAAGAATATTCAAAATGCTTTACGCCTTCTCCAAGACACACATTCTTCAGTGGCACACCAATGTTGGATAGCTGCTTCATTGGAAGATCAATCTTCTCTTGAATCCAAGGAGGAGATGCAGAAGGCATTGTCTACAATACAAGGAGAATTATTGAAATTGATTTTTGATAGAGATTATTTGATTGAGGTTGCTGATGTGTTTCATGGAGCATCCTTGAAGGAGGAAGAATAAATTTGCAAGCTCACACAAGATTTATTAACCACCCAAGATTCCTTGAAGAGCACTCAATGTGCACTCCAAGAATCCAAGATGGAGATAGAGAAACTTCATGAGAAGTTCAAAAGGTATTACCTACCCTCCTACACACCATGCAGCCATATTCACAAGGATGATTGCATTCTTGAACAAAGGGAGGAATCTCATGAGATGGTGGATCATGAGATGCACTTAGATTTGCAGGTGCTTGTAAAAAGCTACGAGGAAGAGAATATTAGCCAAGCACTCATTGAGGTTGAGAGGAAGGATGAAGTGTTCTTCTCTACCATAAAGATGGCTAATCACATTACTTATGGATCAGAAAATAAAATTCCTTATTCATCCATTGATTGGGTGGATAGAGACACCTTTAAAGTGAAGAAGGTGGGAGATGAAGAATTTAATTTCTACAATAAATTTTTTGTTGTGACCGACATTGCCTTGGCATGTGGGAAGCCAAAAGGATTTAATTTGCAGCAATTGGATACATTACATATACATGGACATGAGGTGCATTCTGATTTTTTTGTGCTTGAGGACTATACAGACAAGTTTGATGAGAACCAAGCACTTGGTCTTTTCCAGAAAAAATTGGAATTGTTTCCTGAAAATAATCTCTTCCCCATGGGAGATTCATATGAGGATGAAGATGGGGCAGCCATAAGTTGGGTGGATAAGTATTGCAGAGATATGATTCTCAGTTATACCCATACTTCTATTTCAGCCTCATCAAGAGAGAATGAAATTTGGGATAAGGAATTTTCCTTGGTGATGAAACAGGAAGAGCTAGAGGCTTTCCTAGGTGTTCATGATGACTTATGGAATGCACCATCACCCTCACATCAGCCACATAGGAACATATTGTTGTCACTTGCTGCCATTCAACCACATGTGGATTGGGTGGAAGATTACATGTCACACATGGAGTCTTCTTGTAGAAAAATTTCTGCTCATGAGCAGTGGAAGGCAGCTGAGCAATCAAACTGTCAAGAGGAATTGATGAGAAAAACATCTTGCATCAACTAGTCTTGGTGGAGGAAATACACACAGTTGGATGGATTCTTGTACCCTATGACCAATGGCAAAGAGTTGAGCCATTGGAAGTGTTCACATGGAACTTTTGGTTGGAGTGTCAGTACCCTCTCAAATTGGATGATGGGACACTTATTTATTTTTCATGCTTGCATTTGTGGAAATAATTGTGATGCATCATATTATTGTGAGCAGTTTGGGCATCCTTGTTGCTTGAATGATGCCGATACTCATTGGGGTTGGACATGGGAATCACACCTATGTATTTGCAGCAACATAATTGTGAGATTCAATGCTGATGTGCATCAAACACATAAGGAACTTTATGTTGGTTGGGGAAGTCTGACAGATTTCCAACTTTGCATTGAGAATTTCCAGTTTTCAGTGTAGTGGTATGATTTCCACAACATGAATGTCATTTCCTGTGATGATAAATTTGTGTGGTGGATTCTAATGTTTGGATACTTATAGTTGAGGAAATGGGATCCATGAATAAATTCACCTGATAAGTTGTGTGGGAAGGCATTCTCACTAAAGGGGGTGCAATGCAAGCAATGGGACCCTGGAATTGCTTGTTTTGGAGAAACTTTACAAGATGGATTGATGGAGAAAGTCAACCTTTTTGCAAAATGGATTCATGCTCCATTTCTCGTACATGATGAACAAATTTACAGCACTCTGGAGTGCTTCTGCTTGAGGACAAGTAGATTTGGGAGGGGAGGACTGTCATGTCTCCTCAAATTGACCATTAAAAAGTGTTGACCATGCTAAGTTCCTAGGGGCTCAAAATTGATATTAATTATTCCTCATAGGATAAATTTTTCTAATAATTGTTTTAAGGCATGTATTTAATTTTATCTCAGCAATTTTATTTATTATGCACAATAATGATCTGGAATTAAGGTTTCCATGTCAGGAGGGCACAATGGGGAAAGCTAGTCAACTTGCATTGGTAGAAATAAGAAAGTCCATGACAAAAGCAAACAGTAGAATAAATGGAAGTTGCCTAAAAGAAGTAAAAAGAAGAATGAGGTAAAAGAAGGAAAGTATTTCAAAGGGGAGGGTCCAGTTTCCTCTTATGGATCTCAGAAAATCTATAAGAGAAAAGAAGGAAAGTTTTTGAAGGAAAGAAAAGTTACCTTATGACCCCGGAAAAGAAGAAAGCTGTCATAAGTCAAAAGAGGCATCTTTTGACTAAGGAAGGGCACAGTTTCTAATTGTGAAAGATGATTTGGACTTGGAAACAATTCCACATGGTCCTACTTGCCTAATTTCCTAAAGGGGGTGCTTTTGTGGCTAGGGTTAGGTCACCCATGGGGTTGACTTGTTCTCACAGGTCACCATTGGCCTCAACTTACTGAGCAGGTCATCTATAATTCTATAAAAGGTGAAATTGATCCCATTAATTTAGTTTGGATGATTTGATATTGTGGACATGCTATGTGAGCATACTCTCTAAGTGTTGTGCCTCAGACCATTGGGTGATGATCCCCAAACCCCTCCTCCCTTATCTTCCATCTCCCTTTCTCTTCTATTGTAGGTACGGAGCACTACATTGCAGCCATTGAAGTATGATCAGAGTTATTTTCAGCCTCCATCACGTTCAAGTCGAGATCCAGTGAAGCCGAGTGCTATGAGAAATATGCAAGGTTGGGGGACTGTATGAAGAGATTTTATATGTTCATTGGGATGTTATTTATCTCTATCATAATTCATATGTATATCATAAATTAATTTTACATGAATTAACTGCTTAAATTTAGACCCTAGCTAGATTGCTAGCTTTCAATGACTAGTCTTGCCAAATTTGATGTAAAATGAGTTCTGCTAACTCAAAATGAGCCTCGTTAGTTCCTGTAGGTCACTGACAGACCCAAATTCCTTTAAATACCTCTAGAAATATTTTTCATTGGGATCATACCTATTTTTTGGATCCTCCTC
Organism: Pseudotsuga menziesii; assembly: GCA_001517045.1. Classification (NCBI taxonomy): domain Eukaryota; kingdom Viridiplantae; phylum Streptophyta; class Pinopsida; order Pinales; family Pinaceae; genus Pseudotsuga; species Pseudotsuga menziesii. The sequence continues at coordinate 290,223 of LPNX011056472.1, forward strand.
TACGCAGGGTTTCTCTTGACCAAAATTGCCAGAAATCCCCAAATTCACCCAAAACACCTCAAACTTTCTAGAACATTAAAAAAATATTTAAAAAACTTTCTATATATTAAATTAAGTCTGTAACAAACCTATTTAAGTTTCCCTAAGCCTCTGGTTGAAACAGGAAGAACTACTCTCCTTAGTTGCACGGTTTGGCTACCCAGAAGCATGGTAGTAGGTTTCTGCGGTGTGGATTCTGAAACCTAAATGGAAACAAATATAAATGTGTTAGGGGATATTAAATTCAATGTCTAACATCTCTTTGTTTTCTTCCCACTGATCTCTCTTGTCCTCTACAAAATCTCCCAGAAGAAACCCTTCTTTTTGCCAATTTGAGAAGGCTCTTTGTGAACCCCTTAAATTTTAGAATTATTTAAGAAAAATTACAGAATTAAAGTGTTCAGGTCTCTACAATAGAATTAGGACATTACATCCACCAGCATGATAGGACACACCTACTATCATCTATGGAAAGGCTTAGCACTTACATCCACTAGCATGGTAGGACACACCTACTACCATCTATGGAAAGGCACAACACTTATAATCACCAGCATGGTAGGGCACACCTACTACCATCTGTGAAAAGGAACAGCACTCACATCCACCAGCATGATAGGACACACCTACTATCATCTGTGGAAAGGCCAGCACACACATCCACCAGCATGATAGGACACACCTACTATCATCTGTGGAAAGGATTTGCACTTACATCTGATCATGTGGGAACCAATCCCACAGTCACATCAGAATGGCTCCCAGCCCTAGGCTGAGGATTCCTGGTAACTAACCAGGTGCCTCCATTCTCCCAGAGATTGGCATCAGCCCTTATATCTGATCAAGTGCGAACACATCCCTCAATCACATCAGAATGGCCCTGCACTTATCTCTGATCATGTGAGAGCACATCCCACAATCATATCAGAATTTCCCTTAGCCCCAGACTAAGTATTCCTGGTAACTGTCCAGGTGTCTCCATTCCAAGAATGGCATTTAGCACTTATATCTGATCATGTAGGAACCAATCCTATAGTCACATCACAATGGCTCAACACTCATATCTAACATGGAAGGAACCAATCCTCTCACCATGACAGAATGGCTCAACCCTTACATCTGACCATGGAAGGAACCAATCCTCTCACCATGTCAGAATGGCTCATGGACTCATCACTTCCCTTTGGAGGGAACCTCGATCTAGAGAACACCAAGATTCTCCCTGAAGTATTCAAACTTCACTCTGGCCAATGGATTTGTCAACACATCAACTATCTGTTCATCTGTCGCAACATACTAGAGCTTCACTGCTCCTCTCTACATGATATTTGATCTCGATATGCTTCGACTTGTTATGGAACACCGGGTTCTCTGACAACTTCACACAACTCTGGTTGTCGCAATATATACAAGTAGCATCCAACTATAGATCAAATAAATTAGATAGTAGCTTCCTTAACCATACTACCTCACAACTAGCTGAACAAGCTGCAACATATTCTACTTCAGCTCTACTCAGTGCCACACATGACTGCTTCCTGCTAAACCAAGAGATCACACCTGATCTCATACTGAAGCAACACCTTGAAGTGCTCTTCCTATCGATGGCACTTCCTGCCCAATCCGAATCAACATAACCCTCCAGGTTAACATTCTGATTCACCTCATACTTGAGCCCATAATAAACTGTACCCCTCAGGTACCTCAGAATATGCTTTGTAGCAATCAAGTGAACATGTCTCGGATCTATCAGGAACTGGCTCAAGGTGTTCACAACAAAGCAAGTATCGGGTCTTGTGTTCGTCAGGTACATTAGGGACCAAATCATCTGACGATACATCGTAGCATTAATCATCTCTGATTAAGCATCACTCAATAGCTTCAAGATCGATGCCATAGGTGTGGTCATGACCTTGCAGTCCATCATCCTGAACCTATTCAGGATTTCTACTACATACTTCCCTTGTCCAAGGAAGATTCCATCTGCATTCTGCCACACCTCCATGCCTAGAAAATAGCGCATTGACACATAATAGGAGCATCACTGGTCTTCTTCCTTCAACCTTGAAGCAAAGGTTGGAATCCACTTTACTCTTAGTAAATCCTAGAGTCGTCAATAATCTATCCATCCTATCGAACCTCGGGATCTTCTGCAGTCACTCCCTCTAAAGCATCATACTCCCTCTGTCTTTCGTACTCTATGCACTGAAACATTCTGTACTGGAGTGACAAGTAGCTTCCTCTGCTACTAATATTCTATGTATCCATCTAGGGTCACTGGATACCAAGATCCTCTATCTTTAAAATCATTCTTGCATCCATCTATGAGCTTGTCATCCTCTATAGGCTTTCATCTTCAACCTTGTAGCAAAGGTTAAGATATTCATCAAGATCCTCATATATGTGTTATCCCATGGGTGTCTTTTGAGCTCGTACAAGGCCTTCTTTCATTTGCACACATGATTCTGCATGTCATGTGACTTTACTTCCAGTGGCTGCAAATGTCTCTTCATAGTTTATGCCTTCTTTTCGTGCCACGAATCCATCCTTGTATCCCACAATGTTTCCATCTACTGCATGATGGAACTACGAACTTCCCTTCACGTATCGATACTGCATCCTAGAACTGGTTTTCTTCTTTCTTCTTGGTTACTTCTTCATATCTTGAAGGTTTTGTAGCAATGATGTCCCTGCATTCGTCATATTATTCTTCATCTTGCACTGTCGTCACTTGTTCTTCAGAACAAGTCTCGTCCTTCTTTTCTTGTAGGCGATTTTACGCAATCTTTCCTACAATTCAAATGCATTAGTTGTATGGTTAGAAACATTTCATAAGGCATATTCATAATGAAAAATTCTTTTGCATCAATATATATATGATTATGCAACTATTTTAGCCAATACAACAATCATCCATATCTCACGGAAACTTTCTAGATGCCTTCCATCTCTACCAGGACAACATTGAGATTGTGCACTAATCCAATATGTTAGCAAAAAGGTTTCATTCTAGATAAGTAGCAATGGAGAGTTGTATAGCACCATGAGCTACTTACCCATCACATGCATATTAGTAGTATATTGTCATTAATGCAAACATTCTATCATGCATAATACATCAACTGAATATAAACAAATGCATAATAAAACAATATCATGAAATGACAATTGAATACTTATCTTTATTTGTTTCGTGGGTAGACTCCTTCTTGAGCCTTCGGCTTCATCATCTTCTTCATTCATAATAGCATCATTTCTTATCCAAATGCTAAGATGGATAAGAGGTTCTTCAAGAGTTGAGTTCTTCATATTCCTCATCGCTTGAGGGGTCTTATTTGGATGGTGAGAGCTCGATCTTCAGTTTCTCCCATATTCTCTTCTTTTATTATGAGTTGAGCTTCTTCTTCTTCTGTTACAAGTTGTTCTTTCATTTGAGAGACCCTCGTAAGGTATGACTGTATGGTCTCTGCATTCTGGATCTTCATATTCTACAACAGTTTTCTCAAAGTGATCTTTCGATTTATGTTCTTCCCTTAAAATAGCTTGGTCAAGGAGTCAAGCATCTCTTTCGGTGTCTATAGGGAATACACTTATGGTATAAGGTGATCCGTGATTGAATCAGCAATGATCTTCTTGACCTTGACCAAGTTCTTCTTGTGTAAGGCTTTGATCCTCATCCCCCTATGGAACTGGAACCTCTCTACTCATGTAGGTGTCCAATTCATTTTCTTCAGAGAGATCATATAATTCCATGCTTGGAAGTTGTCAACTTCACCAAGCTTATCATCAATCTGATGTGATAGATCACTTTGAAATGAGAACCTCAAATGAAAATGGAAAAAGATTAGATCTTACCGATTTGAGGTGTTCGTCCTAGTTCTGGAGCTGGTTGATATAGGGGTTATCAGAGAAACCCTCATTTTAAAAACTTGGAATCTTTTAGATATGATTGGATAGAAATATAGATCTCTTCAAGTTGAGTTGTGCAATGTACTCCTTTTCTGAAAATAGTGGAGGGAAGCTCCCGAAACAGGGAGCCCAAGTTTTCCAATTTCTTTTGCAGAAATGCCTGATATTGTTTCTGTAATATCTCCAAAATTACTACTCCTATGTGTCTAAAAATTTTCACTAAGGTATCCCCACCTATCCCTATTCCAACACCATAGGTTTCATCAAAATTGGTTTCACAAATTGGGACTTATGATCGTTTTCCTAAGGTGACCTATTTCAGGACTGTTCAGCATAGCGAAGTTGTATGAACTGCCACATGTCACTGTTTCATATTCTAGGTCTGAAACTTGGACCACATATATTAAAATCCGTTCCCTTTTTGGAACATCTTTAGAAATTTAATTTGTACCTTTGTAGCCCAATATATAGTAATTCTCCCTAGGTCTCCTGTTTAGGGATGAATCCTGGAAGAGGTTGGAACCCTAACTTGGAGGGATCATATATCCTAGAATATAGCGAATCTGAGGCTGCATTTTTCATACAATGTAAATAAGGATTTTGTCTTAGGCCTATGAAATTTTCTGCTCCTTATCCTTCTCTAATCCCGATATATAGCAAATGTACCAAAACTTATCAGTTTTATTATTTAGGGTTTTTCCAGCTCGGGGTCAAACTAGGGTTTGAATTTCCCAGAGTTTCACCCAACCAAAAATATTGACCTAGGTCTCTAAAATTCGATTTTGATGAGGAGAGAAATCCTATGCCGGGATAACTCAAAAATTCCTCTTCTATAAGAAGCCCTAATTTCCCACACCAAAAACTGAAAATGCTCGGAATCGAATTCCGCTTTGACAGAAAGACATGCACTTCAATGGAGAGTCATACGAGCATACTTTTGCTGATGGATGGTGGAGAGAGACCCAAAAATTAAGAATCCCTATCTTCTATAGCTGCATAATGTCTTCTTCTTAGGTTAGCTCTGATACCATGTTAGATTTTTATCATTCAAGCTAGCATTATGATCTTAGGATCTTTAACTGAGAGAATAACATGCACGGCAATAAACACAAGAGACAAGAAACACAATGAATTTTCCTCAGGGAAAACATAAAGGATAAAACCCTGCAACTTCCTCATAGATAGAATCAGCACCAAAATTAAAACCCGAAATCATAAAGATAATCTCCCGACAGCAATAGTCTCTCTCTTGTCCCAGCAACTTCTCTCTCACTCATGCGCCCCAATGAGTGAGTGTGTGTGTGATAAATAGAGAGGCTCACTCTCTATTTATATTATTTTGTTCATTTAATGTCCACTCCAACATGTCAAACTCACTTAAAAATTACTTACTAGAGTTGACATCTCTAGGAGAGTCTAATAACCCTAGTGCCCCACAACCTGTGGGGACTTTGCCCTCTGGTCAACAAGGAGGGTTAACCTTGACTTAGATGGTGAGGACTATTGCCATGAATTACAATAACTAAACTAGGGTTTACCTCTCTAGGATAGTCTAATAACCCTAGGGCCCCACAACTGCGGGGACTTTAACCCTTGACCAATAGGAGGGTTACCCACAATGACTTGACATGACTTGATTACATTATTGAATCTCCTGATAGGAACATCGGGGAATGACATGACTCAAATACATTGCAGACACATCCCAAAATAAACATCAGGGTACAATACATAAGATATACGGATGAATACATTCCGAAGTTACAAATACATCAACAATTATTGATCATTGAGATTATACTGCATCATCAACCATTGCCTCTATGGATCTGCATGCAGTTGAATGAAGATGTCCTGAGTCCCTAGCGACAACCTTCCAAATCTTCGATACTTCTTCACTACCTCTTATGTTAAGCACGAAATATTCATCGCTTATGTTCACAACACATCCAAATAGAAGTAGAATTGGATGTTGTTGTTCATTTTCCTCTCTTTCTCATTTAGTGCCCATAAATTTTTTCTAGTGCATTACCTAGCATATATTGGAAACTCCAAACTCCATCCCTTGGTACTACAGTGGTTGCATCCAACCAACCAATGCAATTAGTATTAGTAACCATGAATATGTAAACGACTTACTAGTTTCTTACATTAATATTGCATCCTCCAATAGCTCATTCAACAGAAAAAGGGACTGGTTCATTTGTACGCTTGATGCGCATTACTCCACATATGAGAGGACCCCTGATGTGCATTAGTTTGGGTGATTATTCTGCACAATTTTGAGTTTCAACAACTTTGTTTCAATCCTGGCCTCCTACTCGTTGATGGTGTCGATCACATATGCTTTGGTATCCTTCACCACCCCATATTTTTTCTTCATCTTCACTGCAAGATTTTTTTCATTATCTTTCCCTTTGAAATATTACACTAACTCCACCTCTTCCTTGGGTAATCCTATGATTTGAGAAATTAGGTCGACTGTGATTGGGAAATTGGTGTCCAACCATAAATATTCACTGTGAAATCAAGCCAGTATTTTCTTTATGCATGCATTTACCTCCACCGATATCCCAAAGTGTAATATATGGAATATTAATAGAAGTCCTGGTCGTTGCTATCCCAATTCCCACAGCATTGGTTCCATTGTAATTGGACCCCCTATTCCATGCGTTATCTCCACATGTGTGTCTTTCATGCATTCTACGTAGGCCAAAATATCATGATCATTGTACTGCAATTTTTGCAACTGCTGCATGATTTTTCCTATAACATGGACTCCCTTTGGTGTTGTTGACATCTTTATAGTGTACTTAGCATTCTTACCGATTCACATTGTCCATGCCCCTTCCATTATTGGTGGTACATAGTCGAGAATGTGTGCTCTCGTCGACAGTACTGGTCCTAATTGCCTTCCTCTTGTTGTTGTTTCCTCCTTTGCAATGGTCGATTTTCCTGCTTCTCCTCCTGTCATCGTGGCCTATGTAGAGATACATGTCATTTTGGGGTTTCTTTGTGGATCTATCAATCAAGTGGAACTTCTCTTCTTCCGAACTGGTCGTACCAATGAGGAAAAAATATCTGGTTGTTCCTCCACCATGGATTCCCTCGCCATTGGTGTTTCCTATGTGGTGGTGTTTGAAATAATATGCACTATTACAACTTCGATGTTCCTCATCTCTATTACTCTTAATTCAGACTCTTCCTCTCAAACTACACAATGGGTTGAACCATTCCCTTCAGCTTAATTTTATAACCTCTAATCGTCTCATGCTAGTGCATTTGAAGCATCATTGCCAAATCCTCCATTTATTGACCAAATCCCCTGCCGATTCCATGAATCCATTCCACCTATTCTTCATTAAATGTGGATTTTTCCACTTGCGTCGTTGCTTCGTCTGGCATAATTGCTTCATTTATTGCCTGATTTGACCAGTTCGCACCTCGTCTGATGTCAACAAGCTCCAAACCTTGTCGCGGTGTCGCTTTTCTTTTTGTCGAAAGAATTTTATCAAAACTTCTCCACTCTTGTTTTTTTCCTGTTGTTATCAGTGGTATCGAAATGGGATATCCCGATAGGGATTTATCTTACTTCCATTCGCTAGTTTCGGAAAAAAAATATTCCATCTAGATTTTGTAACTATATGGCACCTTCGTCGGTAATGAATTGTATGACATAGGGACTAAGCCAATGCATCGAAACCTTACCTAGGTGCTTCTCAAAATTTATTTCATAGAGAAGAACCATATCTACGTGCTAAAAATGTTTATTCTTTACGTGGTGATCCTTCCATGCCTTATGTCAATCCTTTTCTACCTGCTGATGAAATCCTGTGATAAAGCGATCCTCTTCCAATTGCAACAAATACAATTGGAAGAGGAAAATATTTCCTTGATTTCTCTTTCACCACTAATTCTTGTTACTGCTACTATACACAGACTACAGACAATATACCCCATGGGCATCACATCTTCTTGTCCATAAACCAACTTGAATGGAATCTAACCTGTCAATCGTTTGCATTTCATTTTGTAGGACCAGAGTATCAGAAGGATTTTTCAGATCCCAATCATTGTGACCCGTGTTAAATATCTTAGTAAGTGAGTTCTCCAATATCTTATTGAGTGCTTCAATTTCTCTGTTTGCTTGTGGGTGATACAGGTTACTTCTTTTGTGTTGTAACTGGAATTCCTTAATCATCGCTCTGATTGTTTGATTAATGAAATGAGTACCTTAATCGCTCATCAATATCTTAGGGCATTCAAACCAGCTAACCACATTCCCAAACAGGAATCTTGTTGTTGTCGTAGATGTGCAATCCTTCACGGGTGTTGCCTCAACCCATCTTGTTAGGTAGTCAATCACAGTGATGATGTATCTTGTGCCTATTCTTCTTTCGAGTGGATTAATAGGTCGTACTAATTGTAATGCCCACTTATAAAATGGTTGTAGTGTTATCTGAGGTACTAATGGTATCTCATATTTACGTGATGGTTTTCCTGTCCTTTGACATACATCATAGCTTTTAGCATAATATGTCATGTCACCATGCACTGTTGGCCACCATAGTCCAGTTCTAAGTATCAACCTGTTGGTTGCACATCCTCGATAATGTCCTATTGCAATGCCATCATGTTCCTCTTCCAACACTCTTTCCTGTTCATGTAGAAGAACATATCGATGAAGAATTTCATGTGGCCCCATTTTATACAGTTGTCCTACAATTAGCTGAAAATCAACGGCTCTGATAACTAGTTGCTTCTTCTGACTGGTAGTGAACTCCTCAGGTGCTTTCCCTATCACTAAAAATTGAATAATCTGTTCATAATTATCATCAACCATTCTGACTCTAAAAATTTATGAATTAGGTTATCTATCCTCGATACTTCATAGTTCTTCGCCTGATTCTATCAGTGATAGGTGATCGACCTCTTCCTTCAAACGTCTGAGTTTCACAATAATTTCAAAGTCGAATTCTTGGAACAACAACCATCGGTATATATTCTCCCCCAACAAAAGATTATTGACCAAGTATTTCAATGTCGAATGGTCGGTAAACATCTTGAAGTTCCCTCCTAACAGGTAGTGGAAGAATTTTTGTAGTGCATATACCATTGCCAACCCTTATCTTTTTGTCGTCATATAGTTTTTCTTCGAAGAGGACAAATTTCGACTTGCAAATGTAATTGCGTGGTCAATTGATCCTTCTCCTGGTTGGGATAATAACACTCCCAGTGCTACTAATGAAGCATCAGCATGGACATGGAACTCCTTCATCCAATTTGGAAAAACTTACATCGGTGTTGCAACCATTTTTTGTTTTCGTATGTCGAGGCTTATCTGGCACTCGTCGTTCCATTCAAACTTCACATCTTTCTTTAACAACCTCTCCATTAGAACAATAATTTTTGCATATCCTATTATAAAATTTTGGTAATATCCTTTGTGTCCTGATGTTTCCCTTAGCTATTTTACTATAGTTGGTGCTGGTAGGTCGAAAATAATTGCAATTTTGGATGGGTCTACCAACATGCCTTCCTTATATACAATGTGTCCCAATAGGATTCTAAATGGTGCACAAAAGGTACATTTATTCATATTTAGTGAAATATGATGTTGTTGACACCTTTCCAACATCAATCGAAGGTTTGTGGTATGGTCTTTTACCAATCCATAGACGGTTTAGTCATCCATATAGACCACTAAGAACTTATGAATGAAATATTTGAATGCAACAACAACTAACCTTGAAAATATCATCATAGCATTCTTGACCAAATGGCATCACCATGTACTGAAAACATCCCCATCTTGTTACGAATGTAGTTTTGTGTTGATCTTCCTTCACAATCCTTATTTGGTGATATCTTGGAAATCCATCTACGAATGAGCACACTTCTTGTCCTCCTATTCCTTCAAGTACTTCATTGGTAAATGGCATGAGAAACAATTCATGAAGACATCCATCATTCAGTTTCCTCATATCAACGAAGATCCTGATTTCTCTAGTCTTTGTGTCCTGAATGACCATCAGGATGATCCATTATGATTCTTCAACAGGCTTAATAATCCCTGCATCCAGCATTCATTCTAATTCATCCTTGACGTAGTATTTGTATATAGGATTCAACCTATAATATATCTACTTTACTGGTTTCGCATCAGGTTTCAGAGGGATCTTCATTTCGCCCAAGTCCCTTGACATGCCTTTCATCTCGAAATTTTTGGTAGAAAATAAATCTTGAAATTCATGTAGTAGGTCGGTAACCTTTCCCATTATTGAATCATCCCAATAGTCTCCAATGCTATAAAACTTTGGGTCTTCCATTATCCCAATATTGACCTTCTTTATCTTTAGCGACTGCTTAAATTTTTCTAACGGTATTTTTGGTGCTTTCATGTTGCGACTTCCTTCCGACTCTAGAACATAGACAACTCTTGGATCATCCTTGTCATCAAGTTCTCCTGAAACATTGTAACACTGCATCATCATCTGCGGTGTTGGTGTCCATTGTGTTCTCGTCTATAGTCCAATCTGAACTATCCCCAATAACTTATCGCGGATGTCCTATAGTGCACTATAGATGAATGGATTTTCATCCGCGAAATTGAAAGTATTACTGAAGCTAGTAGTCATTTCTTCCAAAGTTGTTGTTTCTTGTCGTAGCTCTATGGAGACATACCATCTTCGTGGTGTTTCATCTAGTGTGTGGATAAATCCATGAACCCATTCCTCCTTTGGACTCAGTTTCCATGTTGTTTGACATGTTACCAAATGGTCACTTACATTATTTCTTCCATCATATTTATTTCCTTAATAGTATTCATCCTCCCCAAATCGAAACTTCCATCAGTCATCGAAATATTTTCTAGTTTGCTATCGATGTTTTGTGCATAGCCCACCATCTACCAGAGTAGCCTTTAGTGCTTCTTCAGTGGCAACAAGAGTTGTGGTTCTGATACTCTATCTTCAAATTTGTTGATGAAGACTTCCAAGTTAAGTATTCCTTCATATGTTGGCAGATCAAATAATTTTGTTGCTACCCATTTCAGCGACTGAGTGATTTGTGCACACTTCATGATCGATACTTCATGCAACCTGTTCTGCCAATTTTCTAGCACTTCGTCAGAGTCTAAAGATGTTGAACTGATACTTCGCCATCCCAATTATTTGTCCGCAATGGGATTGATGTAGTCTTTGGAGAAATTTTCCGCATTATCTCATCCTTAAGTGACTTCATATTTTATTATTGGTTTAACATATCATCGTCCTTTGAGGGGATCCAGTGGGGCGATGAAACTTGTGTCGCGATTCTTAAATGCCATTGTTCTTTTCTTGAAATTGATAACATCCAAGTTTTCCATTGCCCAATCAATTCCCAACAACACAAGGTATGGGATGGTATTTTCGACGATCTCGATAACATCAAAATCCATGTATGTCTTCAATCCTTCTACTTCAACCTGTAGATGAGGCACTCAACCAATCGGTAAAACTTTGGCTTGATTTTCCAAATGAAGTTGTACTGGTGACCAAACTAGATATGGTTTACCCATCATTTCCCATGTCTATTTTCTTAGGATTTTCACGTCCAACCCTAGATCCAAAATGACGAAATCTACATCATGTTCACCAATCTGGATGTTCATTCTCCTTTCCCATCCTATTTTCTTCTTTTGTAACCAGTTGACTGGGCGATCTTGTCACCCTTCTTCCTGTCGATAGAAAAAAATTTCTATCTCTTCCAACACATCATGATCCTTGGCTAATTTTAGACAAATTTCTAGAAAAAAATTCAAGGTACTGACCTTTCTTTGAGACTTTGGTGAGTTTGTCGAATCGAGGATCAATGGCATTTCATAAACAGGAAACTTACTATTTCTCTTAGTCGGCACGTCTCTTGCATTGAAGAAGTCTCTTTTTTGGTTTCTACATCAAATTGTACTTTATTTCAAGCTGTAAGACAATAAATTTAGTAGCGGTCCCTGTCACAGTAATCTAGAGACTAAAACACAGTCTCATAAGAGATTTCAGACAATTAAGCATGAAAATGGCATAATGGTGCTACAATAGAATGTTGCAGCTCTATATAATCAATAAAATAATGATAGTGCAATACAATGGTCATGCAAGGTGCATCAATTCCAAGACAATTTGAATTCCCAAGGAAGTCATTCGAATTGAAAGAATGGGTGTAGCTTAACCGAATGTCAGCCACAATTGGCACACTTAGTTAACCATAGAACTAGTCAATAACTGACTCTCACACTAAGTCCTAACTGAATCAGAGTGCAATAGATGACTGATTCTAACTAAAAGTGACTCATCACATGTAACTGCATGTCCAACTAAAGGAGGTAACAGATCCATAACTCCAATTATCTCCGATGGAGTTAACTGAAGTGACACATGTCATCAGAAGTGGTTGTAGGCGCCAGTGTTAGCTCCATTTCATAAGCAATGACCAAAAATAATCAAATAATGAATGTAGGTGCCTTCACAACTCAGACTAATTGATTTTTAGGTGAAACAACAATCAGTTATCATTTAGGTGCATTTATGACACTTAGGTCACCCCAAAATTGCTCCCTGTTTGAAGGAGGAAGCCCAATTAGCCTCCCCGAATGAAGGAGAAGGCTTAGTTGGACTCCTTGACTAAAGGAGGGCGTGGGTGAGATCATGTTGATTTCATAGTGTGCTCATCTGATTCCAATTAAGTCAATTAAACTTAGGATAGTGGGTAAATAGGCCAAAATTGACCAAATAAGTGTGCATGTTGGGTAAATGACTCCAACACCCCCCCTTAAGCTATACTCAAGAGGAGTAAAAATAAAATGCATGAAATGCTAGGGCCCTAGAAACAAAGGCCATAGGTCATTCTATACAATAATGTAACTCAAACAATGCTCAAAAATAAATCTAAGTGAGGAAAGAGGGAAAAACCAGTGGGAAAACCCCCCCCTCAAGCTGAACACTGGAGAAGTAATCTAATCACCTTGATGAGCTCACCCCCAATAGTGAATGGAGGTAAGTGAAATTCTTCTCTGAAAATCTCTTGGTGAATATTTCTGCAATCTTTTCATCAGTAGGGCAGTATTGCAGAATGATGGTCCTGTCATGCACCAATTCCTTGATATAATGCATGTGTATCTCTACATGCTTGGTGCTATTCCTGGTAACTGGATCACAAAAGAGGATAGTGTACAAAGTACTACCAAAATCAAACTATGAAATAATGCCTTGCAACCAAACAGCTTGGATGAAGCATTCACCGCTCCTCAGTACTCAGCCTCTGTTGAAGACAATGCAATGGCGGCCTACTTTTTTCTATACCAGCAAATGGGGCCACCACCAAACATGAATATATATCCAGAAGTAGACTTCTAATCAATAGAATCTCCCACCCAATCTGAATCTGTGTAACCAACCAACTCTAGCTCAGAGTCTGCAGCATAGTGAATGTCGTAGGTCTTGGTGCCCTGAATATACTGGAGGATCCTCTTGGCTGCATTCCAATCAATATCATGAGGCTTCTGCATGTATATTGATACAGCATTCACAGCATAACAGATACCAGGCCAAGAATGTGTCAGATAAAGCAAGCTACCAATCAGCTGGTAGTAGATTGTGCAATCCATGGGTGGAGTGTTTTTTCCTTCTTCAAGGATGATCCTTGAAAGGAAAGGGAATGGAGCAGCCTTACATTCAGCCATGTTAAACTTAACTAATAGTTCTGATATGTATTTATACTGAGTGACCATTATCCCATCATAATTTTGTGCAATTTCAAGCCCTAGAAATTGCTTCAAGAGCCCCAAATCGCTCATTTCAAATGCATCATGGAGGGTAGTTTTTATGACTTAAATGGAAGCAACAGTCCAACCAGTAATAAAAATATCATCAACATATAAAAAAATGATAATAAAATCACCATAATACTTCTATAGATACACATTCGGATCTGATTTAAACCTTTGGAAGTTTTGCGAGAGAAGGAAGGCATCCATATTGGAATACCACTCTCTTGGGGCCTGTTTTAACCCGTACAGTGACTTCTTTAATATGCAAACCAAAAATGAATCTGAAATGCATCCCTTGGGATGCTTCATGTATATCTCCTCATGAATATCTCCATGTAGAAAGGCATAATTAACATCTATATGATGCACTTCCCAGTGCTTGGATGCCGCAATTGCTAAAACTAGGCGGATGGAGTCCATTTTTGCAACCAGTGCAAAGGTCTCATAATAGTCCACACCTTGGACTTGGGAGAACCCTTTTTCTACCATTATTGCCTTATATTTTCAGGTTCTTCCATCAGCAGCAACATTTTTGTGAAACACCCACTTGCATTGAACTAATTTCCTCCCTGGAGGAAGAGAAACTAGCTCCCAAGTAGCATTCTTTTAAAGAGAATTCATCTCTTCGTCCATGGCAGCTTGCCATCTCGGATATTTCCGAGCATGGTAGTAAGACTTAGGATCTGAACTTATCATTAAATAACAAGTTTTGGATAGCAAATATTCATGACAAGAGAGCTCAATACCTGCTCTTTGGAAATTGGACCGAGTTCTTCTTGGATCATCAAGATTTCCAATGTTGTCACCAGCGGAAGAAAGTGTCTGTCTGGCCCAAGTTGGGAGATGTGTTTGCACTTCAAGTTCTGAAATTGAACTTGATGCTTGCTGGTCACTGATATCAGATATCAGAGGTTCCAAATCAGGCTCCAAATCAGGGTCATCACCCCCAATTTCATCATCCAGATATTCAATAGAATAGGAAGGAAATTCAACACTTTTCTCCTTCACTTGTTCTACCTCTTGAAGAGGCTCATTGAACAAGACACTTCTTTCAATGATGATTTTTTTGTTTTGATATCCAGCAGATTGAAACCTTTATATTCATTAGGATATCTAATAAAAAAAAATTTAACGCTTTGCGGTTGAAAAGCTTTCCTCTTATCATGCGGAATTCGGGCCCATGCAGTGGACCCAAACACCCTGAGAATCGACACATTCATCTTGTGTCCGAATTAGAATTTGAAAGGGGTCTTCCCTTTCATGGATGAGTGAGGCACTCTATTCTAAATGTATACAGAAGCATTCATGGCCTCATCCCATAAATTTGCATCCAACTTCTTGGCTTCCAGCATGCAAGTGGTCATCTCCTTGAGAGACCAATTCTTTCTCTCCGCTACACCGTTCTGCTGGGGAGTGTAGGGGACCGAATGTTGGATCTGAAAGCCACTGTCAAAACATAGTTGCATCAACTCATTACTAACATATTCCCTTCCATTATCAGATATCAAATTTTTTATCTTTTTCCCAGATGCATTCTCAATCAATGCTTTTAATTCAATGATTTTTTCTAAGACATCTGACTTTTTCTTGATGAAGAAGGCCCATGTATATCTAGAAAAATCATCTATAAAAGTAAGAACATACCGAGATCCATTCAAGGATGTGATGGGAATTGTTCCGGTGATATCACAATGAATCATCCCCAAAATTTCTGATGCTTGGCTTACCTTCCCTCGATCAAACTTATGCTCAGGATGCTTGCCCAAAATAAATCCTTTGCAAGTTTTGGTGGTAGCTTTGATGACCGGGAGGCCTTCAACCATGGAATTTTTCTATAATTTCTGCAAGTACTTGAAGTTTAGGTGGCCAAATCTCTTATTCCATAGACTACTAACCTCATTTCCATGAGTCAACAGAGCTATGGGCTTTGCATCCTCTACAAAATGGGAAAACTCATAGGATTTTGCATGATGATTTGCAGAGCCTTTTGCCACAAGTTTCCCGGATGCAAGTTCGGTAATTTCTACATCATCAGGAGTGAAGGATACTCTCCTGGGTACTCCATTATGGGTCATTTAATAGACGCTTGAGATGTTTTATGCAAGAGATGGTACATACAGAACATTGGAAAAATAACCATGCTCAAGATTTATTGTCCCTTGTCCTTTTGAGATGATGGTAGAGTCATCTCCCATGTGGATGGGAATGCTCTTGCTGGTGTTGAGAGAAGAGAAAGAGTATTTTCTAGCCATCATGTGGTTCGAAGCTCCAGAATCTATGAGCATACCATGGACTTCGAATTGCTTTCTATGAGGGCATAACCTCTTTCATGTTGGTATTCCCGATCTTGATTTTCTTTCCTCCGAAAGCTTTCCAGAAGATTTATGTTATTTCTCTCAAGGAGAGAAGTAGATTCATCAAGCTTCTTTTTCATGCAGGTATGTTCAGGGTGGAATCCCTTCCCGCAGTATGAACACTTGACTTTTTCCTTCCCATGGTGGCCTTTGTTTTTGTTCTTCTTCGAGCCAGAAGGCTCTTCTTGCTGTTGGTTTTGAACTTTAGGATTAGGAGCTTCGAATTTGGTTTTGGGGTTCTTCCACTACTTTCCTTTCCCCTTCAAATTCTTGGGTCCCAAAGAAAATAGGTCTTGATCACCTGAGGATCTAATGATCCCCATTTGGACAAGCTTATGATGCTCACTTGTTAGGGACTCAATGAAGGCATTGAGTGAAGGCATCTTCCATCCAGGGGTTGTGAGCTTCCCAGAATGGAATGTAGAAACAAATACCGAATAGTTAGCTCCAAGTTTTGAGAGAATGGCAAGGATGAGTTGATCATCCTCCTTCTTCAGCTCACACTACTTTAGCAAAAGGACTATATGCTTGAATTTTGTGAAAAAATCATTAAGGGTCTCAAAATTGCAAGGTTGAAGAGACATCAACTCATTTTCAAGATGATAAAACCTCAAGTCATCATGTTTTCCATACAGGGAGGAAATTTGGTCCCAAATATCTTTCGGAGTCTTCAATATCGAGAGGTGGAATAGAAGATCCTTGGAGATAGAGAGACACAAGAAACTGAATGCTTCATCTTTCTTATTAAAAAATCTAGCCTTGTCTATAACATGAGTAGTCCCTTCTTCTGTGTCGATAGTGACCCAGTAGAGTCCTCTGGCACATAGCTAGATCTCCATGTCTCCTTTCCATTGATGGAAATTGAACGAAGTCAAAATATATACAGAAGAAGCCATATCAAAGTGTTGTAGCGAATGCAGTGAGCCTATAAAACTTGCAAATCAAAACAATAAAGTCACCGTAAGGTCAAACAGCCTGCACATTTCAGGTTTTCATCACACCCAGCATAATTGATCAAGCAAGCTTGATCAATAATTCCTAAACTTGGCGTATTAAGTGGTAAACCTTTTGCTTCTGATGTAGTGCTGGAATTTGAGCTTTTGCTCAATTTTTCATACAAGATCTGTCAAAAACCATGTTTTTGAAGAGAAAGAGCTTCGTCCTGCCTTCAGCTCTGATACCATGTTAATCTGTTACAGTAATCTAGGGACTAAAACACAGTCTCATAAGAGATTTCAGACAATTAAGCATGAAAATGGCATAATGGTGTTGCAATAGAATGTTGCAGCTCTGTATAATCAATAAAATAATGATAGTACAATACAATGGTCATGCAAGGTGCATGAATTCCAAGACAATTTGAATTCCCAAGGAGGTCATTCGAATTGAATGAATGGGTGTAGCTTAACTGAATGTTGTCCACAATCGGCACACTTAGTTAACCATAGAACCAATCAATAACTGACTCTCACACTAATTCTTAACTGAATCGGAGTGCAATAGATGACTGAGTCTAACTGAAAGTGACTCATCACATGTAACTACATGTCCAACTAAAGGAGGTAGCGCATCCATAACTCCAAGTATCTCCGATGGAGTTAACTGAAGTGACACATGTCATCAGAAGTGGTTGTAGGTGCCAATGTTAGATCCAGTTCATAAATAATGACAAAAAATATTCAAATAATGAATGGAGGTGCCTTTGCAACTCATCTTACTGATTTTTTTAGGTGAAACAACAATCAGTTAGCATTTAGGTGCATTTATGACACTCGAATCACCCCAGAATTGCTCCCTGTTTGGAGGAGGAAGCCCAGTTAGCCTCCCCAAATGAAGGAGAAGTCTTAGTTGGCCTCCTTGACTGAAGGAGGGCATGGGTGAGCTCATGTTGATGTCATAGTGTGCTCATCTAATGCCAAGTAACTCAATTAAACTTAGGATAGTGGGTAAATAGGCCAAAATTGACCAAATAAGTGTGCATGTTGGGTAAATGACTCCAACACCATCGTCCCTTGTTGTAGCTCCTCCTCTTATTACTAACCTTGAAAATATCATCGGAGCATTCTTGAGACCAAATGGCATCACCATGTACTGAAAACATCCCCATCTTGTTACAAATGTGGTTTTGTGTTGATCTTCCTTGGCAAACCTTATCTAGTGATATCCTGAAAATCCTTCCTTGAATGAATAGACTTCCTTTCCTCCTACTCCTTCTAGTACTTCATCGGTAAAGGGCATGGGAAATATATCATGAAGACTTGTATCATTCAATTTCATCAAATCGACGAAGATCCTGATTTCTCTAGTCTTTTTTCCCTGAACAACCATCGGGCTGATCCATTCTGATTCTTTGACAAGATTGATAATCCCTGCAACTAGCATTCATTCTAATTCTCGCTTGACATGCTCTTTATATCTATGATTCAACCTATACGATCCGTACTTTACTAGTTTCGCATCAGGTTTCAGAGGGATATTCATTTCTCCCAAGTCCCCTGAAATGCCTTTCATCTCAAAAAATTTGTCAAAAATAAATCTTGAAACTCATGTAGTAGGTCAGTGACCTTCCCCATTATCGAATCATCCCAATAGTCTCCAATACTAGAAAACTTTGGGTCTTCCATTATCCCAATATTGACCTTTATCTTCAACAACTGCTTGAATTTTTCTAACGGTATTTTTGGTGCTTCGATGTCGCGACTTTTTTCCGAATCTAGAACATAGACAGTTCCTTGATCATCCTCGTCATCAGGTTCTCCCGAAACATTGTAACACTCCATCATCATCTATGGTGTTGGTGTCCATTGTGGTCTCGTCGGTAGTCCATTCAGAACTATCCCCAATACCTTGTCGCGGATGTCTTATAGTGCACTATGGATGAATGGATTTTCATCCATGAAACTGAAAGTATTGTTGAAGCTAGCAATCAGTTCCTCCCAATTTGTTGTTTCTCGTCACAGCTTTGCAAATACATACCATCTCTGTGGTGTTTCATCTAGTGTGTGGATGAACACATGAACCCATTCCTCCTTTGGCCTCGATTTCCATGTTGTTTGACATGCTACCAAATGGTTGCTTTGATTATTTATTCCATTGTATTTGTTTCCTTAATATTATTCATCCTCGCCAAATCGAACTTCCATTAGTCATCGAAATAATTTCTAGTTTGTTATCGATGTTTTGTGCGTATCCCACCATCTTCCAGGAGTAGCCTTTAGTGCTTCTTCCAGTGCCAACAAGCATGGTAATTCTGATACTCTATCTTTGAATTTGTCGATGAAGAATTCCAAGTTAAGTATTCCTTCGTATGTTGGCAGATTGGATACTTTTGCTGCTACCCATCTCAGCAACTGAGTGATTCATGCACACTTCTCGATTGATACTTCATGCAACCGGTTCTGCCAAATTTCTAGCGCTTCATCAGAGTATGAAGATGGTGAACTGATACTTCCCTATCCCAATTCTCTATCTGCAGTGGGATTGATGTAGTCTTCGAAGACATTGTAAGTGTTATTCCATCCTTCCGCAACTTCATCTTTTATTGGTTCAACATATCGCTATCCTTTGAGGGGATCCAGTGGGGCGATGACCCTTGTGTCGCAATTCTTGAATGTCAGTGTCCTTTTATTAAAATTGATAACAGACAAGTTTTCCATTGCCCAACCGATTCCCAAGAACATAGGATATGGGTCGGCATTGTCGATGATCTCGATAACATCAAAATTTGTGTATGTATTCAATCCTCCTACTTCGACTGGTAGATGAGGCACTCGACCAATCGATGAAACTTTGGATTGATTTTCCAAATGAAGTTGTACTAGTGACCACACTAGCTTTGGTTTCCCCATCATTTCCCACGTCTGTTTGGTTAGGATGTTCACATCTAACCCTAGATCCAAAATGACATAATCTACATCATATTCACCAATCTGGACGTTCATTACCATTTCTCTTCCTGTTTTCTTCTTTTGTGACCAATTGACTAGGAGATCTTGTCGCCCTTCTTCCTATCGATACAGAAAGTTTGCTATCTCTTCCAATGCATCATGATCCTTGTCTAACGTTACACAACTTTCTAGAAAGAATTTCAGGGTACTGACCTTTCTTTGTGAATTTGGTGATTTTGTCGAATCGAAGATCAGTGGTATTTCCTAAACAGGTAACTTACTCTCGCTCTTAGTCAACCCATCTATTGCATCGAAGAAGGTCTATTTTTCAATTTCTATGTCAAATTTACTTTCTTTCGAGCTGCAGGCTGGAAATCTAGCAGTGGTCCATCGTCTCTTGTTGTAGCTCCTCCTCTTGTTACTACACTAACATGTGCCAGTTGACTCCTTAATTCAACTGATATCTTTTACACGTTTGGACTAGGATTTTGATTTTTATTTGTATTATGGTTCAGTTACGTTTATGGTGTATTCTTATCTTTCCATTTCATAATTAGTTGTGGACATTCTTCGAGAGCTGCACTACAATAAGTACACTGAGATGCTAGACTTGGATAGTCCCTCTGATAGTGTCCCAACACTCCACAATTATAGTAGGTAACTGGTCCTCGACCTTGACCAAAAGTTACTCCATGACAAAATCCTCCATTACGACCTCCGCGAAATACTCCTCAGAATTCTCCTTATTGGTGATACGGTGGTTGGTTGTAATCTGACTCATTGAATTGTTGTTTTGGATGATTATAGTGTGGTTATGGTTGATTATATTGTGGTTGTGGTTGATTATACTATGCTTTTTGTTGATTATAATGTAGTTGCGGTTGATTATACTACGGTTGTGATTGAGGTATCTTTGTTGGTCGTTGTTGTTCTCCTTTCATAAAGTATGTATCCATAGTTATTTCTTGGAGCAAATCATAAGCTCTGCAATCTTTTTCTTCATGACCAACTGATCGACATAAGTTACAAAAAAAATTAGATGATTTCGACACAACCTTCTGTAAGAACACACATTCCTCTGAATGATATCCTTTTGTTTGACAAATCGACACCAAGGCATTCCTCCTTAACTCAGTAGATTCGGTGCCCCCGATTGCAAGTAGTCACAAAATTCAAGACACTGATCCTTATGATGTACTTCGAACCGACATCGTTTGCACCATATCTCTTCCCAGATCTCTTTCCACTTCTTAATATACTACATTTGAATGTTAAGGTTCATCAACTGCAACTGGATCTGGATGCTAATTCATGTTTCATCGACTGGTGAATCTTCTAGCTTCATCGCAATTTCCAGGGCTTCCACTTGGGATGCGATATTTTGTTGCATCAATGACATTCAGATGTGGGATACCAAGGTTGAAATGAACCATTCTTTATTTTGTACATCACTCATTCTGAAGCTAACCTTGGCCATCATAGTTTCGAATCACTGATCGAAATCCCACATCGATTCATTGGGGAATTGCTTTATTTCCTTTAGTTCTATAATATACTGCGATTCTGATTTTGATTTATTGAATTCCTCAATCAGTCCAATCCTTATTTGTGTTAGGATCTTCTATGGATTCCCTATCGGTAATTGCACAAATTTCATACACCAGTCCAACGCTCGGCCTCTAAAGGTCGTCGCTAACTTTCATTTCTTGATATCATCATCATGTACTTGTTTCAGTGTTCATAATGATTCGCATAAGAACCAATATTTCTTAGGATCCTCAGTATGGTTACCCTGAAACAAAGTTAGATTTACGTCCTCACTCGCCATCCTGGGTCTTCTCTCGGGTTTTTTCGATCCGTTACTATTACCATTGTGCTGACACGCATGAAAACCCTACGAAGAACTCACATTTCTTCCTCCTAAGTTTTGTGCGGTGCGTAGAGTTTTGGGTATGTTGTAGCTTTGGGTCAGTCCTTCCTTCAATTTAGGGGTATCTTGGTCATTTCCTTCCTCACTTTAGGGTCACTTAGTCCCTTGTTTTCCCTTCTCACAATTTTTTGTTCTGATCACACCAGGAATATCCTCAATCCTCCTCCTCTTCTCTTGCTGGGATCTCACCCCACTTCATAGGAAACCACACTCTTTTGCATCTTTTCTCACTGTCTCATTGTGACTCCCATCCATCTACGCCATATCATTCCATTAAACCTATATCTTTGCAGTACCCATAGCCTCTGCACACCAGGGATTTACTCACCAGAATTCATCTTCAATATCCCCTTTTCACATATGAGCATCTTGATCCATAATTTCAACAACAATAGAAATCTTCCCATTGGTCCCTTAAAAAATTCCCTTTCTACGTCATTGTAAGATTTAATAGTATCGACAACAAACTCACTAATGTACCCTTCCAAAATGTTTTCTATCCACACATCGAAAACCCTTGAAGCTTTATTGTTCACCTTACCTAAATGTTGGATTAGGTCCGGAGTCCACTATTCAGGCTCGCCTCCTTGGAAATTCTTCTTTTGAAAACTAAGTTGTGCCAACCATTCATACAATACTATCAAAAATCCAGAGAAGAATATTTCATGAATATCAGAGTAGATGTACTTTCCTAGCCAGTCCTTCATCGACCATCTCGAGTTCGGGTTCTCTTCTTCTGCAAAGTCTTGAGCCTTTTTATGAAACCAATCATGGATTTACAGTTTCATCAGATGCCACAACATATCCTCTCCTTTTTTGCACTATGGTCTCGACAAAAAAACCATTTGTTGACACAGTGCTGTCAACAAGGGTTCACTCCACGTTGATGTCAAAAACCATCAACACAAACTCCCTAAACATCGGCCTAGAAAGGGTTTCCCCTTCCAGCAACACCCATAGAGAGGGTGCAGTCTCACCCGAGATGTCTAAGGGAGGGATGTAGGAACCATGTTTCTACAATAGGAAGAGGATGCAGATGATATCATACTCAATTGCAACATCACCCAGAAATATAGTATTATAACAAGTTACCACGCAACTGTGCCACTAAACCATTCTACTTGTCATTATAATCCTTATTCGCAATAACACTTTCATATTGACATAGATATCAACATAGATTAAATGAGTTTATACTATGGTAATTCGCATCATTCAAATAGTAGTAAAAGATAAAAACACAACATAGCACAACCATTCAGCATCAACTAATCTAATACATCACAGATCAAAAGAGTTTCGAACCAACAGTGCCAAAAAGAGGCTACAAAAATAGAATCTGTACCAAAAACATCCTTAGATACAAGAACATCTGCAGATGTGAAACATTACAACCCAAAATATCTCAAAATGTCGATATCTAAGATACAATTTATAGGAATTCTCCAAAGACAATGTTCTCTCATATTTACAATCCTAATTCTACTTATAGGCTCACTTGGTCGTTACAAAATAGTCCACTTGACCAATCGCTAACTAATTTAACCAAAATATCCTTATTTGTCGGCTTCTTTACCCTTCGTGGTTGACCTTTGTCCTTGTCAACGCCCTTTCCGTTGCTAGTGGTACCGCACTTTCTGCACTCTAACCTCGTTCCAACATCTAAGAGATTTAATCTCTCATGACCAGACTCCAGTGTACTATCTGATGTCTTCATTTAGTATGGAGACCTTATTTCACTGTATATCGTATGTGGTCATGCCCACTCATGACATATATCTATTATGCATATTCATGGCCATTGTATTGTTATGTATCCGGGATTGCTATGTATAATTCATATAGCAGTCATATATAGAGATCTATCATTGTATTATATTGATGAGTGGCCAGTTTTTTCCACCTGGGTCTTCATTACTCCACTCTTGGGACTATTATAATGTATTTTGGCCATCGTGTATCCCTCTAACCTCACACATTAGGGGGAATCTATTATAGCGTGATTTGCCACACCTAATACATTATGCTTTGATGGCTTATCTTTATCCCTATGCATACTCCTTGTACCCCATTTCCTCACCATTACCCTGATGCTCCAATTGAACCATTAAAATGGCATTTTTTAATATATAAGTGGGTCACAAGTCTACAACCAGCGTATACGCAGCTTGCAACACTGTCACCTGTGTACATCAGAAATTATGCTAAAAAATAAAAATATTTAGAGTTCCCCCCATCAAGTAACGAATGAATTGACCCTTTGTTAGATTTTTGTAAGATTATAGTAGTATATCTTAATTGCATTAATTAATAGGAGCACTAAAATATAAACAAAGAACAGTACAATAACACAGTTTTTTTATCCTAGGAAGCCTAAATGGGAGAAAACCCAACAACCTTCGTCTAGAGATGATAATTCTGAGAACAGTGTACAATGAAGAAAGAGAAAAGATGAAAGTATCTTCTAGAGATAGAAACCCCAAAAATAGTCTTCTCCTTCAGTAGGTGCGAATTTCTCTCTCCTAGAAAATGAGAACTTCACTTGTGAGACTGTGTGTCCTAATGAGGAGGGGCTCCTCCTATTTATACTGATTTTCCTCTAGGAAAATTACTGGGGCCAACTTCTCTTGTGGGAGCAATAAAAACCTTTTTATAATTTTATTTTATTTATTTTATTGCTAGCTTTTCATCCCAGGGTTTACATTAGGTTTTGTAAGATAGGTTACAACAATTTCAACTCCTGTAGGATGTACAAGGAGACACAAATTACAACACTCCCTCTCAACAAGGAAGGTATTATTTGGCCTTCATCAACATCACGATCATCTAGGTTTCAACTGTACATCTATACTATCTCCATCATATATATACATATTGAAGGTTGTCTGCACGATCTTTGTTCTTCAAGAGGTGTCTTCATGAATTAGTTTTATCAGGATGTCTGAGAGAAAATATTTTTCTACCTGTCCATCTCTACTACTGATGGGAAAATTCCATACCTGGACTGAGAATCCTGGATGAGAAAATGTGTATGACCATCTACTACCCGTTCGTCTCATCTACAGATGGGGTACTCCCATACATGGCTGAGAAGCTGAACAAGTAAATGTGCACGACCATCTATTGCATGTTTGTCTCATCTGCAAATGGGATACTCCCATACCTGTATGAGAACGTGAATGAGTAGAGGTACCTATGTAATCACATGCCAATCTACTACCTGTCTGACTCATCTACTGATGGGATTTCTCCCATACCTGGCTAAGTACCTAAACGATCAGAGGCACCTATGTGAACCCAACCATCTACTACCTATCAGTCTCATCTGCCGATGGGATTTCTCCCATATCTGGCTAAGAACTTGGACGAGTAGAGGTACCTGGGAAAATTCATGGTAAGTGTCTCTTAGTCATTGCTCCCTCTCAAGGAGGGATACCTTCTCTTATAATCCAAGTAATGAGTGAAAGTATTCAAATTTCACCCTGAGAAGAAGCTTGGTGAGAACATATGCAATCTGGTCATCTATAGGAATATACTGTAGCTCGACCACACCTTTCTGCACCATATCACGTATGAAGTGATATCGAATCTCTATGTGCTTCGACTTGTTGTGAAATACAGGATTCACTGACATCTACACACAACTCTGGTTATCACAGTGAATCACAGTTGGATTTGGAATCTGGCAAAGAAATCCTGCAAGAAGTTTATGAAACCAAACTGCTTCTTGGGTTGCTAATCTAGCAGCCATATACTTGGCCTCTGCAGTACTAAGAGTTATTGATTTCTACTTCCTAGTGCACTAGGAAATTACTGTAGAACCCAAACTTAAACAACATCCTGAATTACTCTTCATATATGTAATGCATCCGACCCAATATGACTCTGTAAACCCTTGCAATTTCAAGTCACATTCTGAATCATATTGTAGACCATATCCCATAGTTCCACGTAAGTATCTGAGCACATGTTTTGCATCATTCCACTCAATATGCCTTGGTTCACCCATGAACTGACTGAGGGAATTCACATCAAAACAAACACATGGTCTAGTGTTCATCGAATACATCAAGGACCCAATCAGCTGGCGATACATAATGGGATCAATCAAATTTGAATATGAAGCAAAATCTCCCAGATTCTTCAAATTTGCATCCATCAAAGTATTTATGGACTTGCAATCCAACATTCAGAATCTCTTCAAGATATCTATGGTGTATTTTCCTTGACCTAGTAAAATATCCTTCTTCCTCTTCCATACTTCTAATCCCAAGAAGTAATGCATCAATCCAAGATCCTTCATTTCGAACTCAAAGGCGAGTTTCTTCTTACACCATACAATAAGTTTCTCATTTCTAGTGAGAAATATGTCATCAACATATAGTACCAAAATCAATGGCTCATCATTCACAACCTTGTAGTAAATGTTGGGGTCTTCATCACTCTTGGTGAATCCCAAATTCACCATGAATCCATCTATTTGTCCATACCAAGCACGAAGTGCTTGCTTGAGTCCATATAAATCCTTTTTCAACTTGCAAACATGAGACTCCTTTCCATGGAAAACAAACCCTTCTAGTTGTTCAATATATACTTCTTCCTCAATAATACCATTGAGGAAGGTTGTCCTAACATCCAATCGATGCAACTTCCATCCCATAGATATAACCACCTGGAAGTCACAACTGACTTCCCTTCAGGTCTAGGAACAATATCCCACACATCATTCTTCATGATGGATTGATATTCTTCCACCATGGCATCCTCCCAAACTTGGTGTCTGGATGCTTCTTCATAAGTGGTGGGTTATGAGTCAATGATGTGTCTTATTAATGCCACATAAATGGAGAATCTATGAGGTCTTTTTCTCTCTTTGAAAGTGCCATGTGGGGCTCCATGCCCCTCTACATTGTGTAAGGTATGTTGTGCCCATCTAGGTCTTTTCCAGCTTACTATAATATCTCTGTGATCATTTGTTGTCTCGACTAGATCAATGGTGTATATGGGTTCATTTTTCTCTATTATCACCCTCTAAGCTTGAGGGGGAGATAATCTCATCTCCTCTGATCCTAGCATCTCCTCATCAACGATCTCCATGTTCGATCCTCTTCCTTTCCTAAAAACCAATTATTCTTCAAAGGCCACATCCCTGTTAACTTCAATATGTGTGGATCATGGGATATAGATTCTGTAGGATTTTGAAGATTCACTGTATCCCATGAAAGTTCCCTTCTTGCCTGAAGGTTCTAACTTCATTCTTTTCTCCTTGGGCACATGAATGTATATTGGGAAGCCAAAGATTCAAAGGTGACCCACTTCTGGTTTTACTCCTGTGAAGGCTTCTTCCAGGGTCATGTTCTTTACTACCTTATGTGGGCATTTGTTATGTACATATATAGTTGTTTTGGATGCTTCTGCCCATAAGAACATAGGTATACTCTAGTCATGCACCATGGCTTTGGCTGCCTCCATAATTGTTCAGTTCTTTCTTTCAACAACCCTATTTTGCTGGGGCCCTGTAGGGAACTGTGAGCTCCCTTTTAATTCCCACTTCCTTGCAAAAATCATTGAATTATGTAAATGTGTATTCTCCACCATTATCTGATTTTAGGATCTTGACCCTCTTCCCAAACAAATTTACAACTTATGCTTTGAATTCTTTGAACCTGCTGAGTACTTCTTCGGATTCCTAGGTCTTGAGAAAGTATATCCAAGTCTTCTGTGAGTAGTCATCAATGAATGTTACATAGTAGTGATATCCTCCCAATGAAGCAACTGTCATTAGGCTTCACAAGTCAAAGACTACTAGATCCAAGATTCTTGTGGATCTTCTCTCACTATCAGGGAAGGATATCTTGGCATTCTTACCAAGTGCATATCCTCTCCATGTTCAATCATGGTCTACTTGTAGCACTGGTGTACCTATAACTATGTTCTTTACTATTGGGAGAGCTCTCTAATTTAGATGAGCTAGTCTTCTGTGACATAGCTCACCCATAATTGTAGAGTCATGGACTAGGGATTGGACTGGTAGAGTGTTCAGTGGATACAATCTGTCCTCTCTCATACCAATTACATTGGTTGTATCCATGCTTGAGTTCTTCTTCCAAGCAAGTACTTTTCCATCCTGAAAATGCTACTTTATATCCTTTGTCTTCTAAGGCTGAGATGGAAACAATATTTCTTTTCATACCAGGTAGATAGAGCACATCACTTAGATGTAGATTATCATTAGATTCTAGCTGAAGGGAGGTAGCCCCATATCCCTTCACAGTGTAGTTAGCATCATCTCCAAGTATAACACAGAGATGAGAATCTTTCTTAACTACTTCTGAGAGATTTTCTTTATATCCTGTCATGTGTCTAGATGCACCACTATCTATGAGCCAAGTATCACTAGTAGTGGGAACAATACCTGATAGAGATTATATAAAGAAGAATTGTGTAGGATCTTCATTCTTCTATTTTTTGTGATTATTATCTTCTTCTACATCAGCGGTTGAAGCTTCATCCTTCCTTTTGTGTGAGCTTCGACAACTACTGGGATAATGACTGTATTTCTTGCACCTGTAGCATTGGATCTGAGATAGATATTTCTTTTGTTTCTTCTGATCTGGAGGAGGACTTGATCTCTTGTATTGATGCTTGTGATTGCATGACTTCCTTATCCTTCCCTTGCCTTTCTTGGCATGAGATACGAACGCTTAATTTTCCTAAGGCTGAGTGCCATGAAGTCTTTGGCGTGATGTTATTCTTGTCTCTTCCTGAGTGCATTCTACACATAGCTTATCAAATTTGGGAAACTTCCTTCGACCACTTATAGTTTGGATGAAAGACTCCAAATATGGTAGGAGACCATTTAAGGTGGTCATAATGAGATTCTTTTGTTCAATATTGTCTCCACTAGACTTTAGCTTATCTGGGAGCTTGATGATCCTCATGAAGTATGAGGCAATATTCTCGGACTTCGTCATCTTCACATTCGACAGTTTATTCCTCAATGTGAGAGCCATATTGATGCGACTGTATTCAAATATATTATTCAAGGTTTTTAACATCTTCCTCGTTGTTTTCTTTTCTAAGATATGAGGAACCAAGTGGTTTCTTACTGAGTCCACCAAAATCCTTCTTGCTTTGGCATCATTCTTTCTCCAACGAGGTTTTTCTTCTTCATCTTTTGGTTCTAGGACCTCTGCATTTACAAACTTTAATAGGTCATTTTATTCTAATAGAATAATAACCCTAGACTTCCAGGGGGTGAAGTTGGAAGCCCCTTCCAAACGATATTCAACCTTCATGCTGATCATCTTGACTGTTGATTTGGATCTGAAACCCTAGCAAGTGCTAGGTCAAAAATGAAAGTTGGAGTTTTGGAAAACTAATTCCATAGATAAATGTGCCCTAGATAGGGGAGTTGAGAAGAGGTAGATTCGAGCCAAAACTATGGAGAAAGTAGGTAAAAAACTGAAACCCTAATTTCAATTGAAGCTCTAGAATTAGGTCAAAATTTGAAAATTCTCAGAATTGAATTTTTCCTTCACCAAAATATGTGCCCTCCTTAGAGCTAAATTCCCAAGGCTCTTTTCCTACCAAAAGGTTGAGTGAAGGCTTTGAAAGATGAAACCCCAGTTCCGACGGAGTTTTGACAATAGATTCTTCTAGCACTGCTCTAATACCATGTTAGGTTTTTGTAATATTATAGAAGTTATCATAATTGCATTGATCAATAGGATCACTAGAAGATAGAAAAAACACAGAACAATAACATGGGTATTTTTATCCTGGGAAACCCAAATGGGAGAAAACCCAGCAACCTTCATCTAGAGATGATAATTCTAAGAACAATGTACAATGAAGAAAGAGAAAATATGAAAGTATCTTCCATAGATAGAAACCCCAGAATACTCTTCTCCTTCAGTAGGTGTGAACTTCTCTCTCCCAAAAAATGCGAACTTCACTTGTGAGACTGTGTGTCCTAATGTGGAGGGGTGCCTCCTATTTATACTGATTTTCCTCTAGGAAAATTACTGGGGCCAACTTCTCTTGGGGGAGCAATAAAAACCTTTTTATAATTTTATTTTATTTCTTTTATTGTTGGATTTTTACCCCAGGGTTTACATTAGGGTTTGTAAGATAGGTTACAACAATTTCAACTCTCACAGGAGGTACAAGGAGATACAATAAAAATATAATAAGAATAGCTTCTGAATTTTCTCAAATTCCAACACCCTTAGCATTCCATATGTCGGGAAACACTCTGATTCGACCCTTCGCTTCCCATTGAGGGGCTATATATTGAGCTACTATGAACCATTAGAGGAGGAGAGATTTGGAGAGAAAGGCTATTATAGTGAAATTGTGCCCCATTCTTATATGCTTGAGTCTACATCCATTTGTCCTTGAAGCAACCATTAGTGTTATTTCCCAAGCTCGATTTTATCTTTGTGAGCTTTCCTTTGTATGGAGGATTGAAGTGGTGGAGGGACTAGGTTTCTCGATTTAGACAAGGTGCCAACATATTTTGTCATTTGTATCTTTGTTATTATTAATAGAAATATCCATTTCTCATCCATTACATGTGTAATTATGAATATTCTTATCCATGGATATAATTACTTTGTTTATATAATGGAATTTAAAATGCTAGATTAGACTCTAATGCTTTACTTATAACATGCTTGCATATCTTGTTGTTTTTGAGGGAAATGTGTAGGTACAAGTTTGATTGAAAGCTCAATGGGGATATACTTTAAATGCACTACAAAAAATCCATGTGATTAGCGTCCCCTTTTGCTTCCCTTTTTGGCGTCTAGACCCATTTTTAATGTATTTTTCTTCATTTCCTTGGCCACGTCAACACAATTTCTCGGGTCAACACTATTTTAGGTGTTTTTTGCGTCATATTGCTAAAATTGGCGCTAAGCCTGGTGCAAAATGTGCCAGGTTTAGCGTTGAATTTTGCACCTAATTTAGTGCCAAGTTTTGCACCAGATTTTACACCTACTTTTGCCCCTGATTTTGTTCCTAGTTTTTGCATCTACTCTTGTTGTGCCCCTATTTGCATCCATTTTTTCCTCTACTTTTGTGCCCATGTTTGCATAGACTTTTGCATCCTTTTTTACATACTCCTTTGCATCCTATTATGCTTCTTTTTCTACATCCCTTTTTTCATCCCCCGTTGCATTGGGTTTTGCAAAGGGTTTATGTCTCGTTTTGTGTCTAGTTTTACATCTACTTTTGTTGCATCCACTTTTCTATCAACTTTTTCACACATATTTGTGTCATTTTTTGAATCTCGTTTTGCATCCATGTTCGTGTCCTTTTTTACATCTGCTATTGTGACCACTTTTGCATCCACTTTTGTTGTGCCCTAATTTGCACCCATTTTTGTTCCTATTTTTACACCCGCTTTTGCTTCCACTTTGGCATCCAAATTTGCATTCTTTTTGACGTCTAGGTTTACATCGATTATTGCATCCACTTTTGTGACAGGTTTTGCACTGGGTGTTGCATCTCGTTTCGTGTCTAGTATTGCATGTACTTTTGTTGCATCAACTTTGACATCCAATTTTGCATCCACTTTTGTGCCCATGGTTGCATCCCTTTTTGCATCCTTTTTTGCATCCACTTTTTTGTCCACTTTTGTTTCACCCCATTCTGCATGTGCTTTTGCACCCACTTATGCTTCCACTTTTGCATCCATGTTTGCATCCTCTTTTGAGTCCAAGTTTTCATCAACATTCCTGTCCAATTGTATGTCTAGTTTTGCATCCAGTTTTGTGCTCGGATGTTGAAGATAATAATGAGGATAATGATGATGATATTCATAATGACAATGATGATGATGATAATGCCGTTGATGATGATGCAAACAATGACAACGATGACGATGACAACCAAAAAATGATGGTGATGGTGGTGATGATATTGACAATGACAATGATGATGTTAACGATGATGACAATAGCAATGAAATGAATGATGATGATGGAAATGACAATGATGATGATAATGAGGATGGTGATGATCACAATGACAATGACAATGATGATGATGTTGATCGTCTTCCAAAATAGAGTCGTGATTTATCACACATAGGTTGTATGTTGCCTCCATGACCCTTTTCCACTAATCACATCTTTTCGGTTGATGGTATTTCTTGTGTCAAAGGTAATTATGAATAGTTGATGACAATGTCAATAACCATGATGATGGTGAAGATGACATGAATAACGATTATGATGACGATGACAACTATGATGGTTATGATGACATGAATAATGATTATGATGATGATGACAACGATGATGGTTATGATGACAATGATAATGATGATGATGGAAGCGATGATGGTTATGATAACAATGACAATGATGATGATGAAAATGATGATGGTTATGATGACAATGACAATGTTGCTGATGATGATTACAATGCCAATGGCCTTGGTGAATCTTTCCAATTCTTAAAATGCCATCATTTCCATCATCATAATCATTCTTTGTCATTGTCATCTAGGTCATCATTGTCATCTAGGTCATTATCATCAACAATCATATGGATGACGAAAACGACTATGATGATGTGATTAATGATGATGATGATGATAATTTCCATGATGATGAAAATGATGATGATGTGATTATATGAATATTATGACAACATTGACTAGCCTAATGATGACGATAATGATAGAAATGATGATGACAAGGATTGTTGTGATAAACATGATGATGATGATGCTAATGATGATGATGATGATGACGATGATGAATATGACAATGCTTTTGAAAATGACAATGAAAATTACAATGGAAATGATGACGTTGATGATGATGACAATGCTGACAATGCTGACCATGAAGGTGATGATGATGTTAATGATGATGACAATGCTGACAATGCTGACCATGAAGGTGATGATGATGTTAATGATGATGACGATAATGACAACAATGGAAATGGCAACGACGATGAAAATGAAACACATAATGACAATGGTGGTGGTGGTGGTGATAATTATGATGATCTGATTATGTGATGATGAATACATTGATGATGACGACAATGAAGATGCCAATATGACAATGACAATGATAATGTTGATGTTGATGATGAGAACGATGATGATGATGATGCCAATGTGATTATATGACAAGAATAATGATAATTATATGATGACAATGATGATAATGGTGATGATGTTTATAATGACAATGATGCAATCTTAACAATTGCTTTGAGTATGCATGGTTATGCCCAAGGTTTCATACTACTACATAAGTCATGATGACAATGATGATGACGACGATGGTGATAATGATGATGAAGATGATGAGAATGACTATGATGTGATTTTACGATGATGATGAAAAAGATAATGTCGACGAGGATGATGATGAAGATGACAATGATGATGGCAATGATAATGAGAATTAGAATGGTATGGATGATGATGATGATGATGATGATGGTGATGACAATGATGGAATGATAATCATGACAAAGATGATTATACGATGATGACGATGATGATTATATGAAAATGACAATGCCAATGATGACGGTGATGATAATGACAATGACGTAATCCTTAATAATTTTTTTGAGGACTCATGGTTATGCCTAAGGTTCCACACTACTACATAGACCATGTAGATTAAAAATTTAACCGATGCATAGGATATGCACATCATTTTGAGGTTTGGAATAGAATGAATATGTATTGGGTATTGGGTAATTTTTTGGGACATAAGTCATTCAGTTAGATCCCAAAAATTTCTTATAAGGATCATGGGCCATTATTGTATTAATGATGACCATGGTGATGATTAATATAGTAATTGCAGTGAGCCCAATCTCCTGAAATGCTACTCTGATGACAAT
Source organism: Pseudotsuga menziesii (assembly GCA_001517045.1). Classification (NCBI taxonomy): domain Eukaryota; kingdom Viridiplantae; phylum Streptophyta; class Pinopsida; order Pinales; family Pinaceae; genus Pseudotsuga; species Pseudotsuga menziesii. Next base: position 324,030 of record LPNX011056472.1, read on the forward strand.
TTCGATCAAAGGGTAGTGTATCAAAGTTGTAATAAGGAAAGAAAATTTTGGTTTGGTCATTCCAAGAACTCTCTCGTTGCCTCAAAAAACACCATAGGTGGTCAGGGATGCTACATTGAATGTAAGATCCCATGAAATCCATGCAAAATAGAAACATGTAGATTCATTCTATCATTTTTGTGCTAGTTAGGAAACCGACCCTTTAGGATAGTAATACATATGATATTTGAAGTTACTGTACTATAAATGGGAATTCCATAATTAGATGAGATCCTTTAGCAAGTATAAAGATTCCTTGGTTCCAAAAAACAAAGTGAGTGACATTTGTTTCTCAACTGCAGTACCCAATACCAATGAAATTCAATGGTGTAGTAGAATTCTTACAACTATAGGTTTCATCTGCAAATAGAATAAGTCCTCACCCAAGCAACTTTGAGTTCCTCTAATGAATGCAACTGAATTTTATGAATCCTGAGGAGGTTCGAACCTCCAATTTTGTATCCACCTCTCAAGATTGATCTCTATGCAGTCACACCCCCCAGATGGATTCCATCCTTCCAACTGAATAGGTTGAATAGGTTATAGTATTTCCCCTAGGTACAAATGTGCCATCATGTAAGGTGTCATATTTAAGAGCATATTTGAAGTCCCATTGAATAAAAGGATAGATCCTCAGTATCACTTAAAATAACCCTTAGGTAAACCAATTCATAAAATTCTTCAAACATTAAGGGCTCTTCAATCCACTTTGAAGGATATTTAACCTTGCTCTTGGTTAAGACCTCAGAAATTTCCCTTATGAATTTGTATTCAACCTAGGGTTTTTGAATTATCAACTAAAAACACCAACTCATGGCCATGTATAAAGTATTGCTTCCTACGAGAATGAAATTATAAGCTACATTTTGCAGGAATGTATCCAAGTAGGACTTGCTATATCCATCCTTCTTCTTCTTAAACCTTGAAAACAAATAATCTTGTGGTTGTTGTTGTTGAGAATTTTTTAGTTGATCTCCTCCTCTGCATCCTTTAGATTGAATATACAAATCCAGTCTCCTCGATGTAATAATATTAGACAAGTATTAAACCTCTATATCACTTCAAGAAATATAAAATGTTGTAGTGTATCCTCAATGGCATTGTGAAATGTAGTGGAAAAGGGGTTAAGATGAAGACTTGAAGCCAGTTTCTCTAAATCCTTTCCAAATGATAGACCATAGATATTATCAAATGTGAGTCTAAGCAAAATTTCCTGCAAATCAACAACTATGTGTAGTTCTTCAGCCTATGCTAGGATAGGCCATAGTTGGCCCTTGATGGATCGGGTAACCCACCTAGCCATGGAATTTCTTAGTGTCATTTTGATGAACTCTAAAAATGCAATATTCCTCTCCACTAACCATGTTTCCCCATCACTATTGAAGATACCATCCCACAAAAAGTCATGGAATTCAATGAGATCATATCAAAATTGCAACACTACCATGTAATATCAGGCCATGCTAGTTGTCCCCTTCCAACTCCACCATTGAACATAACAAACCTCCTCTCATTTCTAGTTATCCCCTTAGGATTATTTTTATGCTTATTTGAGTTCTTGGTTTTAAGATATTTAACAACCTCTAAGTTGTGGGGATGATTTTCAAGCACCCAATAACAGTGATGTCTTATCCATATAGCACACAAAATATGCAATCTGGAACAGGGATAAAATCATACTTTGCACAACCATTTGGGGAAGGTATCTTTAACATGCTAATTAAATTGCATCTTCATTGATGCAGACTGAGCTAGAGATATTGACTGCATAAGATATACAAGAGGTCATGTTTTTAACTTATTTGGTGGAACAATCACTTGGTTGAGTAAGAGGTGAGGTGTAGTTGCATTATCAAATATATAAGATGAATACATGACAACCACTTATGGAAGCAAGGAATTCATATGGTTTCAAAGATTGTGTTCATATATTGGTTTTGTTCAGAAGGTAGTGATAATAGGTTGTGGTATCTCAAGTGCAATTTTTATGGAAAAGAACATTGCTCACCATTCCAAGGAAAAGCATATTATGTATAATATCATTTTGTTAGGGACATGGTTAAACATAACAAAGTATTGTTGGATAAGCTTGATACCTTGAATATAGTTGCAAATTCATTGACAAAGTTTGTTATTACTAAAAAGTTCTATTGGTGTGAAAAATCAATGGGCATTGCTACCCTTCATAGTTGATTTCATGCTTGCCTTTGCCTCCTTATTTCACATAATACAACAAATGGGAGAATGTTGGACATGTGTTGTACTTTTTGTAGGTTCCTAGAGAAAACGGGGGGTCTAGTTTTCTACTCTTCATATTGGGTGGTTCACATTAAGCTAGTGTTCTACCACCTTTTATTTTCCACATAGATTATCTGATTGTTGGTTGAAGTGGGTACAAACTCGTGGGTCATGTTTCTTTTAGGATTCCAAGTAGATAATATAAGGGAAAGCATCAAAACAAGAGTTGAACTTGGACCAACTAAAGCTAACTTCCACTAGTTTATCGATGAACTCCAACAAAATTGACAAATAACCTACCTCCTTTATTGATAGAACAAATAGTAGACAACAATATTTTTGTTTCATGAATTAATGCTCCAAGAATATGTCAAAGCATATTTTTAGAATTAAACTCTATTCATCCCTCCTTTATTAATAGGCTAAATAGTAGTCTCATTAATTAATGCTTCAGGCATATGTAAAGCCTATCTTTAGAATTCAGCTATATCCAATTATTTTGGGGATTTAGTTGTGTTATATTACATGGGGTTTATAAGACATTACCTATATGAAAATATTTACTAATTTGGAAGCTTGATTTATGATGCAAGTTTCCAAATTGATACCACCAGATCCATCCCCAATTAGAAATCAACATCATTAAAATTTAATCAATGATTTAGCTTGGGGAAATCAAATGACTCAAATTCAAATGAAATCACTTATAATTAGTTGACATCAATAATTTGATTGTATAAATCATAGATAACACTTAAAAAAAAATCAATTTCAACACTTAAAAATTACACTTCTATTAAAAAAAACATTTTTTAAATTAAATTCACAAAATTATTGTTGTTTATACTCGGGTCTATCTTGCTGCATCGAAATATCTCTTGGCCCTTTAATATTCATCTTTAAGAAAGACCAATTATATCATGTGTTTTATAAAGCCTTTGTTGCACGGGAACGGTTCCCTCCTTTTACGAAACTCATTCCAGAGGTTCCCGCGTTCCAGGGAACTTGGGAACTGGTACGAAATGTTCCTAATTCACTAGGAACAGTTTATGGAACTTAGGAACCTTTAGGAAACTTTTGTTGAAAAATATGGGAACGTGGGAACTCCAAATGAGTCGTTTCAATGGGTGGGGACTTCTGCATGTTCCCTAACGCTACAGGAACGACCTCTAGCTCCTGGTCGAAGGGAAACGGCTACATGATCCCCAACTCGTGGGCCTCAAAAAATTGCTTTATGGCACAAAAAACTCCTGCAAATTCTCGTTGGCAAAAGAATATAAAAATCCATAAACCTGATTTAATGTTATAAATAGACCCCATAAGCATTTAATCAACACACGGAAATCAGGATGGAGAGTAGCAGTATCTTATTCTACCAACATTGATTGTTAGAGGGTTGAGTGGTCGACTAATATTTGGGGCCGACGGGAGTGACATAAGAATGTCTGGAGGCATAATTTGGGCATGCAGCAACAAGGTAGACCAACTACATAATGATGGAGTAGACAAGCACGCATAAAATTACTCTTTATTAATTAATAACTTATTTTCTGACAATCAATATGTATAAGAAATGTTGAATTTATTTATGGTAAATTTGGTTATCATCTCAAGTTCATTTTGTTGGTGGATAGTAATATGTTTTTGTTTAAGGGATAGCTTAATTTTCTTAGCTCTGTCGCTTGCCATATCTTGACCTACCCTTATTTCCAAATGTGAAACAATGGGAATATTAATTTTTCCATTTCTGGTGTCTAAAGATACAGGGACTACGTTTTATCATTTTATTTTCTCCCAATCCATTTCTATTGTTAATCTTATGTCCCAATCACTGCAACTGACTATTTTAGTCTTCTTATCTAATTCAGTTCTATACTGGAGTTGTTTATATAGTCACTTCATTTAGTTACCCTCGATTTGGGAAACAACTTCATGTCCTTGCAATGATCTTCACTTTGAATTACTTCATCTTGAAATGTGGTTTTTGATAGAAAGCATCTTTAAATCATCTACTTAGACAATCTTGGGCTAATTAAAACTATGAAAAAAATCATTTTCTTCTATGGCAGAGGAAATCTCCTTTACATCATCAAATGTATTTAATTTATGTCTGAATACAACATCAACAGTGGCATACAACAATATGCATATCGTTATTTACAGTTTGCACTTTGTAGTAGTGTAGTTTGCCCCTATACAGGCTTAGTTTTAGTTAAACTTAATTACAAATCAATATTTATATCATATATAAAGCTTAATTCTAATATTTTTTTAATAGTTTTTATTGCTGTTCTCAACCTGACGTTTCGAAAGAAACCTCTAGCTAGATATTTCCGACATGGTAACCACATTCCCAACGTTCCCACATTCAAGAAACTAATGCAACATAGGTTCCATTGTTGGTAATTTACAAATTTGTGGGATCACTTTGAAGGAGACACTTAACTAAATACAAACAAAAAAAACCAACAAACTAACATCAAGAAGTATAATATAAAGATATTTCATTTATATTATTTTAATATTTATTAAATAATTCAACATGTGTTTTCTCTCCTTTCCCTTTAAGATTCTTCCCAAAGCTTTGGGATCACTGACGAGATCAGAAAATATATGTGTAGACCAGCAGGGCGTTTAAGTGACGGGGAATCTGTTAGCAGAGGATCTGAAGGCCGAGAAAATTCTGATCGGTGATCCCATGATATGTCATTTCTTTGTTATCGTTATTTCAAGGGATTTCTGTCATAGGTTTTTCATAGAATGTGTTCTAAATCTATCCATTTTGTCCTTGTATTAGCATTCCTGTCGTTTAATGCCAGTTGAGGTTTCATGAAAGATAGGGCCTAGTCGGTTAATCATGGTTGTCATCTTTTGAAAGCTATTGAGAAATGCATCTACCAGTTAGCAGCGCTGTCAATTAATGAAGGTTTTTAACCCTATTACCGGGCCAACTGGTTGGGGAAGTTAAAGGTATGCCTATCAACTTCGTCATTAGACATGAATTGGGTACGAGACAATGGTCTGGAGCTGGTGTCGTCAAGAATTGATGACTTTTTTACGGGGAATTCGATTTGCTGGCAACTGACGTCCATCTTTCGCCTTCCAAGATCCGTTTCCAATAACCAATGTGCCATGCAATGCCTTAACGTGGGATCGAGGCTTGGGGGCGATCGTTATAAAATTAAATTAGAAGTCAAAATTCTCAAACACTTGAGGCATTGAATTTGGGGATTTTTTCCATATATTCTGTTAATAGACAGAATGTCTGACACATTAATCAATGGCTTGGATGGTGCCATGGGATGGATTGTTGCTCAGCTGATCACATACCCTTTACAATCTGTAAGTCAAAGTTGTAGCTATTTACAAATTTAATTTCTGTTTGACTCAATTCAGATTTTCTACTTAGCAAATATATTTTCATTGGCATTTTAAATTTTTGATATATTTTTTTTATTCCAGATCCAGATTTTATACGGTATAGATAATATTTCTTATCTCTTCTCTCTTCGTAATTTTTCTTTTGAGAGTACCTATTCAACAAAACCCAAAATCCAGGTCGATATTTAAAAATTCAAAGGTTTGACATGTATTTGTCTTAATTAAACAAAAGTACCCAATTATATTTTTCGAGGTTCCTTGAGTAACATGTATCGATGGGATACATTGCAGAGAGAAGACAACCTTTGCTGTAGGTGCCAGATGCCAAGGTATAACAATTCTTCCAAAATTTCCAAGGACTTACGCCTGGCCTCATCCATTCGGAACTCATGTCATTTGAGTGGGGCAGAGTCCAGACATCAGCAAGAATGGGAAGGGTTAGATTTTAATTGACTTCATCCATGAAGCAATGCCCTAGACAATTTTTTAAATTGTGGAAATTTAATTTTTCCTACAACTTCACATTTTTTAATTTTTTGGTTTACATTCCATCTGTATTTTCAATAACCAATTATATCAGATAATGGGTTGTTGGTTCAACGGCGAGGATGAAGGTTTGTTATGCCATCCACCAAGATTCCAATCTAGGGAAGGTCATTCCACTTCCAGTGGTGCAGTTGGGGCCTGGTGCAAACCCTGACTCCTGATTGACTCTGGTAGAGTAGTTAACATGTTGCTCTGTCATCTTAATTGAACAGAAGATTGACCCTTTTTAAGAGTTTGATCCGTCATGGGTGGTTGAGTCCACAAAAGCAGACCATGGGTTAATTCTTCGTCAATAAAGCATCACTTGCAAAATAAAAAAGAAAATTGCATTATACCACTACCCCAAAGCAGGTTTATATTTTAAATTTTCAATCATTTTGATATGTATTGGCACTAATAATACCCATACCTACAAGCAGGTCAATACAAGACATCGAACTGAGAGGAGACTCAAAAGTTCTTTAAAACAGGATGAGGAGAGTATATAACAAAAACAGCGTCAGAAGCCTAGTGGAACCTTTCATCAAATGTGCCAGGTAATTTACTACCACCCTTTGTTTTTTTTTCAGAAAAAATTGTATGGTTAGAAATTCATTTGTAGCTGTGAAAGTATTATGTGTTATCTACTCTTTTATCAAATGGAATTTTCCAATTTGGGATTTCTATCTTACCAATATTAGTTTATATCTCAAATCATTGACAACATTCTCAAGCATGTTTTGTCCAGTTTCCAAGTTCATAATATTTTTTCCTATCAGAGGGATGTTGATAGATGATGGGAATACAATTGAAGCTTGACCCATATTTCGAGGATAATTTCTTTTGCAAGTTATAATGGATGAAGGTTAGGGTAGATTATATGGTGGGATTACACTCTCTTTAGTGGGAACTGCAGCATCTTAGGTAATTGAAACTTTTTTTTTGGACTCTGTTTATTCCATTAGGTTATCAAGAATAAAATGATACAAAACAACAAGCACTAAAAACAAGAGGAAAGAAATGATCATAACATTTCTGCAAGTGATGTTTAGTGTACAATTTCCATTTCAACACTATAATTAGGGCTACTAAAAATGTGAGGTGATCTACCTGTATGTTTCAGTTGAATATTGTTGAACCTGACAACAGTATCAGATCATCACAATTGGAGCAACATACATACTCTTTGTTGGAAATCTTATGAACTTTAGCCTAGTGGAACCTTTCATCAAATGTGCCAGGTAATTTACTACCACCCTTTGTTTTTTTTTTCAGAAAAAATTGTATGGTTAGAAATTCATTTGTAGCTGTGAAAGTATTATGTGTTATCTACTCTTTTATCAAATGGAATTTTCTAATTTGGGATTTCTATCTTACCAATATTAGTTTATATCTCAAATCATTGACAACATTCTCAAGCATGTTTTGTCCAGTTTCCAAGTTCATAATATTTTTTCCTATCAGAGGGATGTTGATAGATGATGGGAATACAATTGAAGCTTGACCCATATTTCGAGGATAATTTCTTTTGCAAGTTATAATGGATGAAGGTTAGGGTAGATTATATGGTGGGATTACACTTTCTTTAGTGGGAACTGCAGCATCTTAGGTAATTGAAACTTTTTTTTGGACTATGTTTATTCCATTAGGTTATCAAGAATAAAATGATACAAAACAACAAGCACTAAAAACAAGAGGAAAGAAATGATCATAACATTTCTGCAAGTGATGTTTAGTGTACAATTTCCATTTCAACACTATAATTAGGGCTAATAAAAATGTGAGGTGAACTACCTCTATGTATCAGTTGAATGTTGTTGAACCTGACAACAGTATCAGATCATCACAATTGGAGCAACATACATACTCTTTGTTGGAAATCTTATGAACTTTAGCTAGAAGTAATCATTTATTTTATATGAAGTAGGTCTAGTCTACTTTCTGGTATTTGGTTTTTAGCCACAGACAATACTTAGTAAGGATAAAGGATAAAATCTCCTATGAATGTCCTCTTAAAATATTTTTTTGACTTGTCAGACATGTGTTAAACTATGGGAGGTCAAATACCTCCTCTCTCTCTCTCTCTCTCACACACACACACACATATGGGATTTACCCCGATTAGTGTTTGAACCTGGGTTATTTGCATGGCGGCACCCCGTCCCAACTTCTAAGCCACAGTCTGATAGTACAACCCCCATCCTCAATCGAAACCCCCAAACGAATCATCAAGTGCATGAAAACATAGCTGCAATCCTATAATGTGTTGAATTTTAGCATTAGCATGAATACTTAAAAAAATTGCAGACTAACTGATAACAAATGACAAGTGCAGTAAAAACAACATCAACCACATCAACACAATGGACACAAGAGTTTTTCACTGGAGAAACCTTCAAAGGACAAAAACCCCAAAAGCATTAGTAGCTCATCTCATAAATGAGATGACTTAAGAAATTCTTCAAAAAGTTCCTCAAACCCTAATCAGGGTTAAAACAGTAGATCCACAATTTACAAAAGATAATTTCCAGAAAATAATAATTTAGGGCTTTCTGCCCTAGCTTCCCAAAACTGATAAGGCCTACCTTGACTGATAAAATATTCCTGCCCGGAATTTTATTAGACCTGCCCGAAATGTCTGTTTTTTGCCTTGTCCGTACAGTTCAGATCTTCCCGATCTGCCTGGCCGTACGGTTGCCAGTTCTTTTCTTTGCCCGGCTGCTATTTTTCTCGTGCCCAGCCTGCTGTTCCTCCTGCTCAGCTGCTCGGAAGGGCTAGAGCCTAGCATCCATAGCTTGTGGCCTTATGGTTGGCCCGAGGGCCTATGCTAGCCCGACAGCCCTGTGGGTTGCTACAGGACCCTCACGGGACTGCCCGAAGGGCTTGTTAGGCCACGACAGCCCTCACAGGTTGCCCCGAAGGCTGCCCGAGGGTTGGCAAGCAGCCAAACCCTCACGGGTTGCAGCCCGAAGGTTGGCTTGTTGCCCAAACCCTCACGGGTAGCAGCCCGAAGGCCAAAGAAGAAGGGCCGAGCGCTAATGAAGATGCCAGAAAGAATTGGGGCAGCTCGTAAAGGAAGAGGGGGCTGCCTAAGAACAACTGTTGCTGCCCAGATCTGGAAGATGCTGCCCGGATCTAAAAGATGTTTCCCGTATCTGAAGGATGGCTTCCCGAGCTCTGAAGGTGGGTGCCCAAGATCTGAAGGTGGCTGGCCGAGATTTGAAGGTGAGGCTAGTTGCTGAAAAGGAAGGGTTTGACAAAAACCCTTAAGATAGAAAAACTGGTGAAAACCCTTAGCTTAGGGTTTTTTCTTCAATGTATGATGATGCCTTAGCTAGACTCATCCATGCTAGGGCACAATCATAGGCTTTCTTCTTCACCAGTGAGATCCTCTGATTTGCAGTAGTACCTGTGAGAGCAAGTGTGTTTGTCATAATGAATTGGCTTGATCTTCTTTTATATCCTTGAGTCACCTGTAAGTGGACCAAAATTAGAAAGAACAAAATAATATTATTTTATTCTTTTCTAATTTTCACTTTTACCTTTTTCTCCAAAAAGGTCCTTTATGTATTTTTGACTTTTACTTGTGCTCCAAAAGTACTTATGTATTTTTGACTTTCACCTGTGGTCCTTTTCCTGTGGTCCAAAAGTGCTTATGTATTTTTTACTTTACCTTTTAGCCTTTTTCCAAGAGCCCCTGTGGTCATTACCTGTGGTCTTTTAATTCCATTCAAAGTACATCATCATAAACCAAGAGAGTTACTAATTCTTTTATCTCACACTCTGTGTGACACCAAGATCAGGTACTAGGGTATCTTAACCAAGGTAAGCCTTGGAGAAGACCTCAAGCCCATTGATCAAGTGTCAGAGTGTCACACATGCCTAGACCAAGTCAAGGGATTATAGTGCCTTCCTGGTAACAGACCAGGTGCCTCCATTCTCCAAGAGAATGGCTACTCAGAACTAAGCTGAGTCTACCGGTACTAGACTGGTCCACATCCTTGTTCCGGACCAGATGTCTACCATTCAACAGAATGGTCACTCAACACTGAGTTGAGTCTACCCAAGACAGAGATGGGTCCATATCATGGTCAAGGACCAAATATCTACCATTCAACAGAATGGTCACTCAACACTGAGTTGAGTCTACCCAGGATAGAGCTGGGTCCATATCATGGTCAAGGACCAAATATCTACCATTCAACAGAACGGTCACTCAATACTCAGTTGAGTCTACCCAGGATAGAGCTGGGTCCATATCATGGTCAAGGATATGTCTTCATTCTCCTGAGAGAATGACTCTCGATGCTGCTCAGAAAAATCAACACTCCCTCTCAGCGAGAGAGGCATTCTCTGCCATACCAAGCTTGTCACAAAAGTACACGAACTTTGATGCTGACAGAGGCTTGGTCAAGATATCTGCAATCTGTTCACTCGTACGAATGTACTGCAACTTCAGAGCACCTCTCTGCACTAGGTCTTTGATGAAATGATACCTCATTTCAATCACTGAGTTTTCCGAAAGCTTTATGCAACTCTGATTATCGCGGTGGATGATCGTTGAGTCAAGCTTTCCTCCGAATAGATCATGTATAAGTTTTCTGAGCCAAACTGCTTCCTTGCAGGCATCACTTGCAACAATATACTCTACCTCAGATGAACTTTGAGCCATGGAATCTTGCTTCTGGCTGGCCCAAGAGATCATTGCAGATCTCATACTGAAGCAGTAATCAGAGGTACTTTTCTGGTTTACTGCACTGCCAGCCCAATCTGAATAACATTACTCCACTGCTGGAAGTAACCCTGAGCCCATAACTGTTGGACATGAATTGACCCAAAGCATTCTCTGTGTCTAGTCTCGTATGCACGAGATACATCCAGGATCCAAAAAACTGTTTATACAGAGTAAAGTCTATACTCTGCGAACTGGTAGCTGAGTCACCCAACTTTGTGAAGTTGGTGGTCATGGGTATGCCCATAGACTTGCAGTCCTGTATCCCAAATCTCTGCAAGATGTTCGCTTCATACTTTCCTTGTGTCAGGAAGATCTTACCTGGATTTTGCCAGACCTCTAAGCCAAGGAAACAATGCATCAACCCGAGATCCTTCATCTCGAATTCAGAGGTAATCTCCCTCTTACACTGTTTTGTCAATTGTTCATCACTTGTAAGAAACAAATCATATATATAGAGAACAAGTATCAAGACATGATTATGAACAACCTCAAAGTACAAGTTAGACTTAGCTGTACTTTTGGAAAACCCCAAGTTATGGAGAAATCCATCCATCCTTGCATACCAGACTCTCGGAGCATACAAGGCTTTCTGTAAATTTTCCTTTAATTCAAAATAGGGATAAATAATGCATGCAAATCTCTATTGATAACCACACATGAATATCTTTTACAGTATGCAACGAAATATAAAATTGAGAAATAAATCACAACATCACATCACAATATTGACTATTATTTTGGGTATGGAAACCCCTGGAAAAACCCAAGATGGGAAAACCGGTGCAACAGTCAGATATAGATTTTATTATGAGAAATATGGAACTTTTACAATCACTGCAAATTCACCCAAACTTGGTGAATGCAGTACCCGACAGAATCACTGGGCAAATCTCAGCTAAACCTCAACACCCTCCTGTGTGAGTGTACGACCCAGCTGTACGAAGCTCGGTGATCCTGCTGCTCGCTCCTCCGTCTTCTCAGCTAAATCCTTTGTCTGACTTTCTCTCCCTGTCTGTATCCTGTCCTCGTCGGAATACAAGTGTGTGTGTTCTCTCCACCAATTGATCTCTCTTTTATAACTTTAGGTAAAGCGAAAACCCTAATTTCACTTTCACTTTAACTAGTGGTAAAGCAAAAACCCTAATTTCAGTTTCACTTTAACTAGTGGTTCACTAAAGTTAATTTAGATCACTTTAATTTATTTTCCAAAGTAAACTTAGGAAAAGTAAATTAAATACAACTGGTTTCCTAATTTAAATCTTCTGCATGCAAGAACACATGCATGCAGGAAGACCTTTCTTGTTGCTACTAGTTTAACACTTTCTTCACAAAGCCTTCAGGTTGTTCAATATGAGCTTCCACCTCAATCTTACCATTGAGGAAGATTGTCTTTACATCTGTTTGATGTAACTTCCATCCGAATAATGCAACAAGTGAAAAGATGGTTCTAAAGGTAGTATACCTAGTAACAAGATCAATTGTCACTACTGACTTTCTTGTTGATCTAGGAACAACTTCCTGTTGCCTCCTTTCACACACCTGGGTTACGTGGCAGAAATCTTCAAGCCACTCGGTGTGTCCTTGGGGGCAAGTTTCGAGTCAAGGCTGTCACCTTGTTCTTGACTCCTTCGTTTAGGCTAACTCCTAACGAAGCCAAGGGGGGTAGACCCTATTAAATTACTAAGGCTAATTACTTAGTGTGATGGTGTTATATTGATTAAGTTGTTTACGAGTTTTTTGAAATTAACTAGTGGAAACAAAAGATAACAAGATGCAATATTTAAAGAAGATAAGCACAGTAATGACACTCAATATATATATATATAATCGAAAGAATTGATCAAATAAATCACCAGTTCTTTAAATGGAGTCAACAAAGAAAATAATGTGCTTGTATGCGCTTGAAAGAATGTTTTGCAAATGTCTCTTGGTAGATTTAAAATTAATGTGGAATGTGAATGAATTAAATTAGGTGAAAAAGGGGACTCCAGATATACCCGAGGGGTACTTGGAGTATGTCCAAAAGTGAACTTTCACGGCTACCCGCAAGGTGTTTGTGGGTTGGAACGGAGTCTCGAAGACTGTGTTTGTAACGCATCCATCAGGGTGTGACAGAGATCAGCGCCTCGAGGTCACTTTCCAGTTGTTCCCACTCCTTTGGGTATTTTGCCACTGTTTACAGTTCGTTTGAGGCGTTGGATTTTCGCCTGATGGTTTGTCAATTTCGGAGGTGAAGACTAATTAATCTAGTCACTCAAGTGCTTTTGATGCAGCTTGACTGATCGGACGAACCACAGCCAAGTACAGAGCATACACACTGGATTCTTTGTTATTTTTAGTAAATTTTAAAAGAGGTGTTCTTATTAAAAAGAAAACCCTCCAGGAACCTCTTTCAGTCCAAGTGGACCTCAATCGGGGAATCAAGGAGGGGTTGATTTTATTATGATTATTAAAACAATTAATGATAGCAGATGAAGCATAAACAAATAAGCAAACCACAATTTTCTAATTAGACTACCACGACCCTTTCTTCACCTTTCGGCTCAAAAGGAGGCTCGTGGGGTAAGTATTAAAATTACTTTGAAACCACCACATATGGAATATGACAATGATTATAAGTCAAAGTATACTACCCCTGCAGATTAGAACTACACTAGATTGAAAAAAGATGAAAAATGTAAAAAATGACACGGACGCGAATCCCCCTAGGGGGGATGGTGAATAGGCTCGAAAGAGCCTATTCGAAGAGATTTTTTTTTTATTAGTAGTAACTACAATATCAGAAAAATGAAATTAATCCACTTGGTCCTTATACGGAATGAGACCAAGTTTTACAAATTGTGAAATTTTGAAATTTCGGGAAGATGAAGATCCCCCGGGGGGTTTCGAATGGTCCAAAAATGATTTCCGGACAGCACCTCCTCCTCTTTTCTGTTATACCTGTTAAATATGCCCAAAAGTACTTTGAAAGTACTTTTGGATGAACACACTTTTTACCCAAAAAATTCTAAGTTAAAACTAATTTTTAAAGAAGCGGAAAAAGAACCAAGGAAAGCAAGCTTTCCTTGGGATCTTGGCTTGCTTTTGGGGCAGCCAATATGAAACACTTAAATTGCTGAATATAACCTTTTAGATTCTAAGGAAACAACCATGTATTCAACAAGATTTAGATTTACTTTCACAGCCTTGAGAAATGACAATTTTCCCTAAAATTAGATCTAGAATGCTTGTAAAATTTCTTTAGGAATGAGATCTAGTTTATGAGCTTTAAGGCAGCAAGATCTATGTAAAATGAATTCTGAAATTGATAGATCTAAACAATTTTAAAGCTGCAAAACAAGTAACCAGACTGATTTTAAAAAAAAATTGAAGGAGGAAGAGGAAAAGAAGAGCGCTTGTTGTTGGAATGGATTTGCAAAAAAGACTAGTTAGTGGAATGTCGAGGGACAATGCCTTCACAAAACAGTCGGATGCCTAGTGGAGTCAAGTTAGATCCACAGTTCGTTCAACCCCTGCTACCTGAAAACTAACAAATAATCTTGCACAAAAAACCTTATGAGATCTGGATAGAGATATAAGAAAAAAGAGAGGGATTACATGCAAATAAACTTATTTAAACATGTATAATCTGAATCTTCAAACATGTATGCTATGAGATATTGAAAAACATGTAATCTTACTTGCCCAACTATACTCCTATTGATTCAGCTGAATCATTCAAGCCAGACAAGATTCAGATCCAAAAATTAAGAGAAAGACACCGGTAACAACAAAAGCTGCAAGACAATGTTAATTCCACACACATAAGAGCATTACACCGTTTTGGCCTCCAAAGCTTCACTTTATTCCAACAGCAAAAGATATTACACAGTATTACAACAGCAATAGCTCGTCAATCCAACTCTCACTAACTCGGAAAGGAGACAACCATGCTTTATTTATACAAAAAAATGAAACCCCAGCCCAGAGGGGGCGCAAATCCCAAGGAGATAGACAACTGCAGCTGAAGGAGAGTCCATCAATGCTTGATCTAAAGCTGAACTGAGATTCCACTGAGTCTAACAGTCAATCGGAGGGCTGATTGAGCTGACACATCAACCTGCTGATTGAATCATCAACCACAGAGCTTCCAGAAGAGCCCACACGTGTGGAGGAGAGAGAGAGGGCGCAATTCCCCATAAAGGAGGTTGAAGTTCAACTCTGGATCTGCCCTGATTAGCTCCTTCAGTCAAGGAATTGCAATCTCTGGTTAATTTGGTGCCTATGTGTTGATGTAATTGTAACTTCAGAATGTATTCACTTGTATTTCTTATGTATTGTAACCTGATGTTTATTTCGGGATGTATTTGTAATGTACTTGAGTCATGTCATGCCCTGATGTTCCTATCAGGAGGTTCTATAATGTAAACAAGTCATGTCAAGTCATTGTAGGTAACCCTCCTATTGGTCAAGGGTTAAAGTCCCCGCAGTTCCGGGGCACTAGGGTTATTAGACTCTCCTAGAGAAGTCGGCCCTAGTTGGGTTTAGTCAAGTTGGGAATTAGTATAAATAGAGAGCTAGCCTCTCTATTTAACACACACTTACTCACACTCAGTTGTAGAACATAGCTGAGGAAGAAGAAGACACTGGGGCAAGGAAGAAAGAGGTTACTGCTGTCGGGAGATCATCTTACTGTTTTGGGGTTTTACTTTTGGTGCTGATTCTATCTCTAAGGAAGTTGCGGGGTTTTCTCCATTTATGGTTTCCCCGAGGATAAACATTGTGTTCATTGTCTCTTGTGTTTGCTTGCTGTGCTTGTTATTCTCTCAGTTAAAAGATCCTAATGTATTGCTAGCTTAATGATAAAAATCTAACATGGTATCAGAGCTAACCTGAGAAGAAGACACTATGCAGCTGTGGGAACTAGGGCTTCCTACTTTGTGGATCTCTCTCCACAAATTTTCAGCAAAAGAAGGTTGGAATAACTCTCCTCCCTAGGGCGCATCTTTCTGTCGAAGTAGAATCCAATTCTGAGGTTTTTCAGTTTTGGACCCGACACTGCTGTCAGAAATTAGGGCTTTCCACAGAAGTGGAATTTTTAAGTGAGCCCAGGCCTGGATTGATCTCCTCCTCAAAATCGAAGTTTAGAGATCAAGATCAAAGCATTTGGTTGGATAGAACTCCGGAAAAACAAAACCTTAATTTGCTCCTGAACCAGCACTGTAGAATTTTATCTCCAAATCCAGATCCGACATCTTGACCTGGTAAGATCTAAATCTTTTGTATTTCTATTTGAGGTTCTCAGTTAAGATGTCTCATCATACCAAGCTTGATGAAAAGCTTGAGGGAGCTGATAACTTATGAGCCTGGACGTATAGGATCTCCCTGGTCCTGGAAGAAAATGAGTTCGACTCCTATATCAGTGAGGAGGTTCTAGTTCCAGAGGGAGATGAGGCTAAGGCCTTACATAAGAAAAAGTTGGTTATGGCAAAGAGGATTATTGCTGATTCAATGAAGGATCACCTCATACCACAGGTGTCTTCCCTAAAGACACCTAAAGCTATGTTTGATGCCCTAACCAAATTGTTTGAAGGGAAGAACATAAACAGGAATATGACTCTGAGAAACCAATTGAAGAATGTAAAGATCTAGAATGCTGAGACCATCCAGTCTTACTTTACAAGGGTATCTTAGATCAAGGAATAGCTGGAAGCAGTAGATGAAGAAGTGGAGAATGCAGAGATTGTGATGACCACCTTGAATGGTCTCCCTAGATCATGAGACTCTTTCATTCAAGGGATCTGTGTCAGAAAGAAGTTAGTCAAGTTCAGCAGACTATGGGAAGAATGCTCTCAAGAAGAAGCTCGGATAGCAGCTCGAGAAGAAAAGATGGGAAGTGAAGATCAAGCTCTCACAGCCCACACTAAGAAAACCTAAAGGGACCATCATCACTCCAAAGGTAAGTCTTATCACTCTAGAAGAGATTGGGCTACTGTTAGATGTTACACATGTGATGAGAAAGGTCACATATCCAAATACTCTCCTAACAAAGGGAACTCGAAGAAGAAGAAGGGAAACAAGAGAAGACATCATGCCCATGCTGCAGAGGATGATGAACCTTCCACAAAGAGAATCAGACTAGAAAGTGATTCTTCAAGTGATGAAGAATATGTGCTGATCTCCGCTCTCATGGGAACTGTTTCACATGGAAGCAATGATTGGCTCATAGATAGTGGTGCTTCCAAGCACATGACGGGATTCAAAGAATCATTTGTGAAACTATCTGAATATGAGTCACCTCACAAGGTGAAACTTGGGGATGACTACCAGTATCCAATAAAAGGTAGTGGTGAATCCTCCTATAAACTAGACTCTGGAAAGTCTATGAAGATGAAAAATGTATTGTTTGTACCAGGACTAAAGAAGAACCTCCTCTAGTGATTGGGGAACAAGAAGGAGGTCTATACAAATTGAAGGGACAACCAGAACAAGCTTTAGTTCATGACTCAATAGAACCAAATGAACTTTGGCATAGAAGGCTTGCACATGTGCATTATAGGGCACTACCACTTGCAAGCAAAGCTATTGAAGGTCTTCCAAAAATTCAAGCAAAACATGATGGGGTCTGCAAAGGATGTGCGAAAGGAAAGAACACAAAGAAGACATTTCCAAGTAGAGAGAGCACAGCAAAAGGAATCTTGGAAATCATCCACTCCGATGTATGCGGTCCGATGTCATCAAATTCTCTAAGCGGGTATGTATACTATGTTTCTTTTATTGATGACTTTTCTAGGAAGACATGGATTTATTTCATGAAGAACAAAGATGAAGTATTCAGCAAGTTCAAGGAATTCAAAGCCTTGATCGAGAACCACACTGAAAAGAAGATCAAGACTTTTCGATCAGATAATGGCGGAGAATTCACATCAAATGAATTCAAAGAGTTATGTAAAGACTCAGGGATTAAGAGGGAGTTGTCCACTCCATATAATCCACAACAAAATGGGATTGCAAAAAGGAAGAATAGAACTATCATGGAAGCTGCAAAAGCAATGCTTCATGATCAAGATCTTCCTATGCATCTATGGGCAGAAGCTGTCAGAACAACGCTGTATGTACAGAATCGTACTCCACACAGAGTACTCGAGAACAAGACACCTGAAGAAGTCTTTTCCAGCAAGAAACTAGAAGTCAACCATCTCAAAATATTCGGCTGTCCAGTGTACGTACACATTCCAAAAGAGAAGAGAACAAAATTAGATCCTTCAGGAAAGAAGGGTATATTTGTGGGATACTCTGAAATCTCAAAGGCTTACAGAATATACTTCCTAGGATTCAAGAAGATCGACATCAGCAGGGATGTAACATTTGATGAAGACTCAGCTTACAACAAATCCAGAAAGAGACTTGCTGAAGAACTTGAAGAAGCAAAAGCACCCAGAATTCATGATACAACTATGAACGAAGAAACTCAAGAAGAAGATCGAGAATTTGAAGAACCTCAAGAACCTGTAGATCCACCTCAGGAGAAGAATCCTCATAAGAGGAAACCTGCTTGGGTATGAGAAGCTATCCAAGGTGCAGAAAGATATGGGGCTCCAGAAGAGAATCACAAAGAAAGAAAGAGGACAAGGTCCTGCTCCGGATATGTAGCCTTATTATGTGATTTCATCGATAAAGAACCTTCCAATTATGAAGAAGCGATAGAACGGAAAGAATGGAAGGATGCTATGATCGAAGAATATCAATCGATCATGAAGAACGATGTTTGGGATGTTGTCCTAAGACCAAAAGGGAAGTCTGTCATGACTTCCAAATGGATCTACAAGATCAAGCATGCTGCAGATGGTAGCATTGAAAAATATAAAGCAACATTTGTTGCTCGTGGTTTTTCCCAGAAAGAAGAAATAGATTATGAAGAAACTTTTGCACCTGTAGCCAGTTACACTTCCATCAGATCAGTACTTGCTTTGGCTATAGTGATGAAATGGAAGATACACCAGATGGATGTCAAGACTGCTTTCTTAAATGGTGTAGTGGAAGAGGAAGTGTATGTGGAGCAACCACTCAGTTTTGAGACACATGACAGGGAGTCTCATGTGTGTAGATTGAAGAAAGTCCTGTATGACTTGAAACAGGCACCCAGGACATGATACAGTAGAATTGACAGCTTCCTATCCAGTTTGGGCTTTACCAAGAGTAAAGCAGATTCCAACCTTTACTACAAGGTTGAAGATGGCAACCCAGTGATGCTCCTACTACATGTAGATGATCTGTTTGTAACAGGTATGGATGGGTTGATTGCGGATATGAAGAGGAAGCTTGTTACTGAGTTCGAAATAAAGGACTTGGGTATGATGCATTATTTTCTAGGCATGGAGGTGTGGCAGAATATGGATGGAATCTTCCTTGGACAAGGGAAGTATGCAGTAGAGATCTTGAAGAGATTTGGGATGATGGATTGCAAGGCCTTAACCACACCTATGGCATCGAACCTGAAGCTATTGAGTGATGCTTCATCAGAGTCGGTTGATGCCACGATGTATTGTCAGATGATTGGGTCCTTGACGTACCTGACGAACACGAGACCAGATATTTGCTTTGCTGTGAACACCTTGAGCCAATTCTTGACAGATCCGAGACATGTTCACTTGATTGTTGCAAAGCATATTCTGAGGTACCTGAAGGGTACGGTTGATTATGGGCTCAAGTATAACACTGATCAAAGGATTAACCTGGAGGGTTATGTTGATTCAGATTGGGCAGGTAGTGCCATCGATAGGAAGAGCACTCTAGGTTGCTGCTTCAGTATGGGATCAGGTGTGATCTCTTGGTTTAATAGGAAGCAATCCTATGTGGCACTGAGTACTGCTAAAAGCAGAATATGTTGCAGCCTGTTCAGCTAGTTGTGAGGCAGTATGGCCGAGGAAGCTACTGTCTGATTTATTTGATCTCCAGTTAGATGCTACTTGTATATACTGTGACAACTAGAGTTGTGTGAAGTTGTTGGAGAACTCGGTGTTCCATGACAAGTCGAAGCATATTGAGATCAAGTATCACTAAATCAGGGATATGGTGCAGAGAGGAGCAGTGAAGCTCCAGTATGTTGTGACAAACGAACATATAGCTGATGTGTTTACTAAGCCATTGGCTAGGGTGAAGTTTGAGTGCTTCAGGGAGAAGCTTGGTGTTCTCCAGATCGAGATTCCTCCCAAGAGGAAGTGATGTGTCTGTGCTATGCCCTTCTGACATGGTGAAAGGATTGGTTCCTTCCATGGTCAGATGTAAGTGTTGTGCCCTTCTGACATGGTGAGCGGATTGGTTATTTCCATGGTCAGATGTAAGAGCTGTGACATGGTGAGAGGATTGGTTCCTTCCATTGTCAGATGTATGTGTGGATTCCACATCTAGCATGAAAAAGGGCTGGCTTTGTGAAGACACATCTAGTATGAAAAAGGACTAGCTCTGTGTGGATGCCACACCTAGTATGAAAAAGGACTGGCTTTCTGAAGACTCATCTAGTATGAAAAAGGACTAGCTTTGTGTGGATGCCACACCCAGTATGAAAAATGACTGGCTCTGTGAAGACTCATCTAGTATGAAAAATGACTAGCTCTGTGTGGATGCCACACCCAGTATGAAAAATGACTAGCTCTGTGAAGACTCATCTAGTATGAAAACGGACTAGCTTTGTGTGGATGCCACACCCAGCATGAAAAATGACTGGCTCTGTGAAGACTCATCTCGTATGAAAAAGGACTAGCTCTGTGTGGATGCCACACCCAGTATGAAAAAAGACTGGCTCTGTGAAGACTCATCTAGTATGAAAAAGGACTAGCTCTGTGTGATGATACATCCAGTATGAAAAAGGACTGGCTCTATAGATGTACATCCAGCATGAAAAAGGGCTGGCTCTGTAGAACTTCCTGTGACGAGAAGAATCAAGAGATAGCACCCGTGATGATTCAGTGACGATGATCCATCAGTGATGATCCAGATCGAGTGATGATCCAGATCCAGTGATGATGTCCAGTGGTGATCCAGATCCAGTGATGATGATCCAGATCGAGTGATGATCCAGATCCGATGATGAAGATGACTTGAAGATTACGAGGACTCGATGATGATCTAGATGATACAAAGAAGAAGACTTGTGCTGAAAATTGTGTCGAAAGAATACCTTCCTAGTTAAGAGGGAGTGTTGATGTAATTGTAACTTCAGAATGTATTCACTTGTATTTCTTATGTATTGTAACCCGATGTTTATTCCAAGATGTATTTGTAATGTACTTGAGTCATGTCATGCCCCGATGTTCCTATCGGGAGGTTCTATAATGTAAACAAGTCATGTCAAGTCATTGTAGGTAACCTTCCTATTGGTCAAGGGTTAAAGTCCCCGTAGTTCCGGGGCACTAGGGTTATTAGACTCTCCTAGAGAAGTCGGCCCTAGTTGGGTTTAGTCAAGTCGAGAATTAGTATAAATAGAGAGCTAGCCTCTCTATTTAACACACACTCAGTCACACTCAGTTGTAGCGCATAGCTGAGGAAGAAGAAGACACTGGGGCAAGGAAGAAAGAGGTTACTGCTATCGGGAGATCATCTTACTGTTTTGGGGTTTTACTTTTGGTGGTGATTCTATCTCTAAGGAAGTTGTGGGATTTTCTCCATTTATGGTTTCCTCGAGGATAAACACTGTGTTCATTGTCTCTTGTGTTTGATTGCTGTGCTTGTTATTCTCTCAGTTAAAAGATCCTAATGTATTGCTAGCTTAATGATAAAAATCTAACACGATGAGACCGATTTCAATCAAATCGGTTGAGAATCCATTGATCTAGGATTTTGGATTTGCTCCATTATTTAATTTATCTATTAATTAAATAATCAATATTTGATTTTTAGGGATTTTTGACCTGAGTGATGGACAAATCACTCAAAACTTAGAAAAAGTGGGTCTATGGGTTTACATGGTGCTCTTCGCTTGAAAATGAGCACCCCCATGACTGAAATTGACTTCTGAGCCCACTTTTATTACAAGACCAATTTTTCCATTTAAACTATTAAAAAATAGCCCAAGTTTTGGAAAAATTAAAACTTAAAAAAAACTTAAAAAATTAAAAAAAATTGAAACCTAGGGGGACTTAGACATGTTCATATGACTCGACAATAATGCCTAGCATGTTTATACATTGACACATAGACTCTAATAACCTCAATAGGCCTAAATGCCAAGCTGACCACCCCAACTTTGGAGGTATTGAGTGAAAAACTCAGAAATTATCAGTCGTTTATTCAACAACCAATAATAACCAAGGGAAAAAACACCTTGCGCTAATCGGATTGACAAATAAAGTCAAAAAGATCGAGTCTTTTACAGACACTATCATGCTAGAACATCTTATTACAACTCCCCCATGGGGTATGAACATGTGATATAGTACAACAAACACTTCCCAGAAGCTCTTCCGAAGGTCTTTTGAAGTCCGAACAAATCATCTTTGTCCGGTTCACCATGCTCACTTGATAAAAAACCACTAAATACAACTCTTAGGTGGTAACACTTCCCACACATCATTCTTCATGATTGATCTGTACTCTTCAATCATGACATCAACCCATACTTGTTTACTTGCTGCTTCTTCGTATGATGGAGGTTCTGTACTGTCAAGCTGACTCATAACACCTGAATACTTCTGTGGTCTTTCTCTAAAAGTCCTGGGAGGAGCTTTATGCTTCTCGCCTTCTTGTACCATTTCTTGGTACCGAACTGGTCTCCTTTTGTAAGGAGGAACTTCAAGTAGTTCTTTTGGTGGACTTTCAGTGTCCTCTGGGACATTTGGAATTTGATCCTCAAATTCCTCTTCCTCCCTTTGAATTTCTGAAACTAGAAACTCAATTGGAGGTACTTCAT
Source organism: Pseudotsuga menziesii (assembly GCA_001517045.1). Classification (NCBI taxonomy): domain Eukaryota; kingdom Viridiplantae; phylum Streptophyta; class Pinopsida; order Pinales; family Pinaceae; genus Pseudotsuga; species Pseudotsuga menziesii. The sequence continues at coordinate 346,835 of LPNX011056472.1, forward strand.
CTTCCTTTGAAAGCTCTTGTGTTTGACGAAACACAACTTTCTCATGAAATACCACATCTCTGCTGACTATCTTCTGTAAGCCTGGAAGTGATGTGCAGTGAAGGTGTCCAAGCTTTCTATGCCACAATTCACATGGATCAACTGCATGAGTGGAATCCTCGGAAGCCCTGTAAAGGCCTCCCTCTTGAACCCCAATATGTACTGCTGAGCTGAGGTCTTTATTCTTTGCCCATAGGACTTTCTTGTCCATAAAGAGGACTCTGAAGCCCTTGTCCTCTAAGCTATCAACAGATAGAAGATTCTCCTTTAAATCAGGAACATATAAGACATTATCAATATGAAGAACCATACCTGAGTCAAGTTGAAGTGAAATTGAGCCAACTCCTTCAATCTTGTAAGTGGTGTCATCTCCAAGCTCTACCTGAGTGGTGAACTTATTCTTTCTGTAACTGGTGAGAGTTCGATGGTTACCTGTCATGTGCTTGGAGGCACCACTGTCCACCAACCAAGAAGTGGAACAATCTGAGAAAGAACCAGTTAGAGTAGAAATCAAGTAGTACTCTCTTTTAGGTTCTTCAGTTTTGTTAGCCTAGGTTTTCTTCTTCTTCTTTGGTTCTTCATCTTCTTCTTCCTCTACTTCTGCAACAGATGCTTGAAACCTTCGCTTGGGTTTCTTCTTGTTTTGCCTGCAGTCTTTAGCAAAATGTCCAAACTTGTGGCAACTATAACATTCCACTTTTGACATGTCAGAAAACTTACCCTGAGGTTTCTTTCCCTTCTTTTGCTGAGGGAAAGGCTTCTTGAACTTCTTTGTCTTTGCTGCAAGTGCAAGGTTGTCTTCCTTGATTACCTTGCCAGAGGTCTGTTGCCGCCTTTCACACACCTGGGTCACGTGGCATAAATCTTCAAGCCACTCGGTGTGTCCTTGGGGACAAGTCTCGAGTCAAGGCTGTCACCTTGTTCTTGACTCCTCCGTTTAGGCTCAACTCCTAACGGAGCCAAGGGGGGTAGACCCTATTAAGTTACTAAGGATAATTACTTAGTGTTGTGATGTTAAACTGATTGAGTTACTTAGGAGTTTGCAATTTAACTATAGATGATCAAAGATGGCAAGATACAAAAGATAAACACACGAAAGCACAATGTTGAGACACAATATATATATAAAGCAAGAAAATAACTAGTGCCTTAGAATGGAGTCAAAAAATAGAATCAATGTACTTGCATGTGCTTGGAGTGAATGTTTTGCGATTGCCTCTTGGTACGTTTTAAGTTAAATTTGAAGTGTGAGTTGATTAAAATTAGGCGAAAGGGGGACTCCAGATATACCCGAAAGTACTTGGAGTATGTCCAAAACTAAACCTTCATGGCTACCCGCAAGGAATATGTGGGCTGAAATGGAGTCTCTGGGGCTATTGTTTGTAACGCACCCATTAGGGTGTGACAGAGATCGGCGCCCCGAGGTCACTTTTCAGAAGTTCCCGCTTCCTTTGGGTGATTTGCCACCGTGATGGTTTGATCTAGGTGTTGGATTTTCACCTGTTGGTTTGTTAATTTGGGAGAGTGAGTCCTAATTATACTAGTCACTCAAGTGCTTTTGATACAGCTTGACTGATCGGACGAACCGCAGCCAAGTGTAGAGCATACACACCGGAGTCTTGTCAGTTTTAGTAAATTTTACAATGGGTGTTCTTGTTTAAAAGAAAACCCTCCAGGAACCTCTTTCGATCCAAGTGGATCTCAATCGGGGAATCAAGGAGGGGTTAATTTTATAATAGCTAAAAAATAAATGATGAAAAATAAAATAGAATAGATCCACAATTCTAGTTTTCTAATTAGTCTTACCACGAATCTCTTTCCCCTTTCGGGTCAGTCGGGAAGTCGTGGGGTAAGTATTAAGATTACTTTGAAATATAAAGTATGGAATATGAAATTAATAATAAAATAAATTATACTACCCTGCAGATTAGATCAATACTAGTTTGAAAAGAAATGAGCAAAAAGCAACAAAAATGACACCGACGCAAATCTCCCCAGGGGGGATGGGGAATGGGCTCGAAAGAGCCTATTCAAAAATAATTTTATTAACAGCGGTTACAATATTAGAGAATTGATATAATTCCTCTTGATCCTTATATGGATTGAAATCAAGAGATTACAAGGTGCGAAAATCAAACGTTCTAGTCAAATGGGAGACCCCTGGGGGGATTTGAACGCTCCCGAGGCCACTTCCGAACATCAGCTTCCTTTCTTTCTGTCAAACCTGCTAAAAACCAGCAAGCATATCAGAATGAAATATGCCCAAAAGCACTTTAAGAGTACCTTTGGATCACCCTACCTTAACTCAAAAAAAGATGAACTTAAAACTAGCTAAACAAGTGACAAAGGAACCAAGGAAAGCAAGCTTTCCTTGGGATCTTGGCTTGCTGTTTGTGCAGCCAATGAAATATGCACTGATATTGCAGAATATTAAATTTTATCATACAGCAAATGAAACTACCATAACAGCAAGCTACGAATTTTCACTAAAATGCTTGCGAAAATATGGTAATCTTAGCTAGATCTCTCAAAATTGAACTTTATGTGCAAAACAAAACTAAGATCTAGACTATGAGCTTCGAGAGGATAGATCTATGTTGAAATTACTTTTAAGATGATAGATCTAAACCAAAACAAAGCTATGAAAAGGTAATCAGGTGAAGAGTTGATCTTGAGGGAGGAAGAGGATGAGAGAAATGCCGGTTTCCTTGAAGATCCACAGTGGAGCTTTCAGGTGGAATGTCGAGGGACTATGCCTTTGGAAGGTTTGAAGAGAGTCAAGAAGCAAACTAGATCAGCATACTCTCCAATGTAGGAACCTGCAGCTCGGTTGAAATCAAAGAACTTGCCAAGAAACTTGTGAGATCCGATTAGTACATACACAGAGATTCAAAATAACATGCATATAAGCTTATAGGACATGTTGAATCTAGATTTCTAAACATTCATCAAAGGAAGGAGATGGTCAATAAACTTATTGAAAAGCACCTTTCCTATCAAGATTATAATAAGCCTATTATCAATCTTGACAATGGATCTACAATCAATTAGCAAAAAATGAATACAGATACAAGTTACCTCAGTAAAATAATGGCAATAATCATCCACACATGTAATGGCACAACACCGTCTAGCCTCCAAAGCTTTTCTTTATTTCAAATGAAGAATTACAACAGTACAATAGCAGCAGCACCTCAATCCCAGTTCTAACTAGCTTGGAAGAGGCTGTTGTGCTTGGATATATGCAAAAACCAGGAGATCCAGCCCAGGGGGGGCACAAATCCCAAGAAGATAGACCAAATATGCTGATGGAGAGTCCATCAATGCCTGATCTGTGTCTAACTGAGCCAGATCTAAGTTTCACTGAGTGCAATTGTCAATTGGAGAGCTGATCTAACTGACACCTCAACTTGTTGACTGAAGTATCCACCAAAACTCATCCAGATGAGCCAAAACGTGTTGAGGAGAGAGGGAGGGCGAAATTCCCCATAAAGGATGCTGAAGATCAACTCTGGATCTGATTTGATCACCTCCTTCAGTCAAGGATTTGTCAGATCCAGTCAATCTGCTTCATATCTGACTGATTTCAATCAAATCGGCTGAGAATCCACTGATTTATGATTTTGGATTTGCTCCATTATTCATCAATTTATTAATCAAAATAATCAATAATTGATTTTTGGGGCTTTCTGACCTGAGTGATGGAAAATCACTCAAAACTAGGAAATAGTGGGTCCATGGGTTTACATGGTGCTCTTAGCTTGAAAATGAGCACCTACATGACTGAAACTGATTATTTGGCCCACTTTTATTACAAAATCAATTTTTTCAATTAAACTATTAAAAAATAGCCTAAATTTTGGAAAAATTAAATTTTAATAAAAAAACACTGAAAAAATTAAAAAATTGAAAAATTGAAAAAACCTAGGGGGACTTAGACATGTTCATATGACTCGGCCATGATGTCTAGCATGTTTATACAATGACACATAGACTCTAATAACCTCAATAGGCCTAAATGCCAAGCCAACCACCCCAACTTTGGAGGTATGGAGTGAAAAATTCAGAAATTATCAGTCGTTTATTCAACAACCAATAATAACCAAGGGAAAAAAACACCCTGGGCTAATCGGATTGACAAATAAAGTCTAAGAGACCGAGTCTTTTACAGACACTATCATGCTAGAACATTTATTACAATTCCCCCATGGGGTATGAACATGTGATATAGTACAACAAGCACTTCCCAGAAGTACTCCCACGGGTCTTTTGAAGTCTGAACAAGTTAACCCTGTCCGGTTCACCAGGCTCACTTGATAAAAAACCACTAAGTACAACTTAGGTGGTAACAAGGTCCTTCCTTCTTCTTCTATGCAATCATGCCAAAGCCTTTCAAAGGTTGGTTGATTCTCTCATTCACTAATGGATGCCATGAAAGTTTCCCAAGAGCTTGGGAGACCATCAACCACTGTTTGCACAAGGTCATCATCATCAATAGAAATACCAATAGCAATAAGTTGATCTCTTACCTGTGCAATCTTCGTGAAGAAGGAACCAACTCCTTCATCCTTGTTCAACTTCAAAGTTCGTAGCCTCTTCTTCAAGACTCTCTTTTGACTGGGAGCCTTCTTCTCATATAGGTTTGCCAAGGCATCGAAGCATTCTTTAGCAGTCTTCAAAGCTGTGATGTTGGGCATCACTGTCTCTTTAACAGAATCATAGATGATCCTTCTAGCCTTACCTTGCCTCCTTTTGTAAGCAAGTCTGCCAGAATTTGATGTTGGCTCTTCAATGACATTAAAAACAATGTCATCCAAGTAATTCTCTTCTAGAATGGCTGTTAACCTCGCCTTCCAGGAGTTGTATTTGGCTGAACCATGGAGCTTCTCTTCTGGTCTGAAAATATTGACAGCCATCTCTACAACTTAGCCAAATGTTAAGTCTGCAAAACTTATCCCAAGGTCTAGGAAAGCATTAGCAGTGTCCCTTTACTGTGTTTTCACATGCTAAGCTCTCATACCATGTCAAATTTTAGCATTAGCATGAATACTTAAAAAAATTGCAGACTAACTGATAACAAATGTCAAGTGCAGTAAAAACAACATCAACCGCATCAACACAATGGACACAAAAATTTTTCATTGGGGAAACCTTCAAAGGACAAAACCCCCAAAAGCATTAGTAACTCATCTTGTAAATGAGATGACTTAAGAAATTCTTCAAAAAGTTCCTCAAACCCTAATCAGGGTTAAAACAGTAGATCCATAATTTACAAAAGATAATTTCCAGAAAATAATAATTTAGGGCTTTCTGCCCTAGTAATCAGTCACAGATTTTCTTTGTTTTGCAAGTGGATTTCTATTTTTTATCTGATATACTATTTTTATTTATTTAAACCTGACTTCAGCATCATTCATCCCAGATTAAATATCAGACACCTTGTTTAACATGTCTTTCCCAAAGGCAGAAGGATTTAAGGGTCCATACATTCTTTGTAATACATACCAAAATAACCTTTTCTTTGAATTGTTGACCTTAAAGTACAAATCTTTCATTCGATAAGGATTAATCAGGTTATCTATTGAGCAGTGTAGGTACTTACCCATCTACTCTTTGAGAACTTTATTCTTAAAGGATTAACTTAAAAAACAAGACTTGACATTAGATGAGGATTGATTTCAGTCACATCTCAATGGATTTTATCAAGACAAAACTTTCAACACCATTCTATTTTTGGAGAGATGATCTTTCTTTGAAGACCAACCTTTCAAGCAAAGGATTAAATATCATCCACTAGCCGACTCTTCTAGGACTCATTTCCAGCACTTTTCTTCAACTTCAAAACAAAGAGACAAAAAATATTGTCTTCAACAACTGTTTTAGGGGATTGATTTTAATTTTTTTCCCTAAATAGTAAATGTTACTGCAATTTTTTTATTATGTTGTAGGTGTCTTATTCTGCATTGCAGAGGGTTGATTTTGGAAAATCAAGTTTGGTCTTTGGATACAAGAATCTGACTTTGTATAGAAGTATGCTTGGATGTTGATTGTGTTAAAAAAGACTACTTCATGTTACACAAAGTTGATTTGCAAACCCAGAAACTGTGTTCAAAAACCCTTATGGTTGGTAGGTTATCATTAGTCATAATTATGATGGAGAAGCTGCAGACATTTGTTCTCGTGGGGTCATTCTCTTTTAATTCTTAGAAGGTTTCTGTCCCTTTGAATATTTTAGTCCTATTGATCAATATTATAAGGTATACCAAAAAATGACTTTCAACTTTATGGTTTATCTAACAAACAATTTTATGATGCAAAACCCATGGGTGGGGAAAATATTCTATAATAGAATCTATGAAATTTTGGATATTATGAAAAATAAAATCACCTTGGAAAGTTTTGGTAGGGTGTAAAGGGAAACCAATAACAGGCATGGCTATCTTAGTATCACATATTGATGCAGAACAAAAATCAATTCTGTAGTCATGTTTTCCAGTTAATCAAATTTTAACTTTGCACCAAGTTTTAATTATTGATGAGAATTTTTATTGGATCGGAGATTTGCAAAGTGAAGTTTTTATTCCCTTCATGGTTCTCCATTCTCTTATGGGGTCAATAATCTAATCAACAAGATATTGGATCCAACCAAAGAGTGCAAGTTTTAAATTATTTCCAAAACTAGATTGTAATATTTGGATTGTAACTCGTTTTAATTTAATCCATACTTAATAAATCATAATAAAATCAAATATGGTTTCTTGTTGTAGCGGATGACAATAACATGGATTTTTTAAGATGAGTGGCTTAAGAGAGATGAATACCCACCCACAAAGCCCTAGGATGAACACGAAATCACTTTGGGTGATGTGCATGTTGCATTTGGTATCACAAAAGCGAGGCTTATATAGTATTTTAGTTGTTCTTATGATGTCCAAATGAATTGAATATACAAAGGATCATGAAATGTACATGTTTATTCTTCTATTCTATCTATATAGGAAATTTCAAAATTTATACAACTAAGAAAATTAACAACTTTTATTTGGGGATAAAATTTTGATTTTCTAGGATAATTTGGTGACATAGGCTAGGAAACATGGCTTCATCAATGCCTTTTAGCTAACAAAAATGTTGAAATATTGTTACTTCAAAGGATATTCTAAATGTATTTTATTGATGTACCCCAAGGGAGATGTTATTATTCCTCTGTCGGGATGTTACTATTGTAATTGGTCATCATAGAGTCATGAGGTAAAGCCTCCATTGTAAGTCGGGTCAATAGTACCCTAATGAATATAATAAAATACTATTTTGTGATTTCCTAGGTGAAGTCGGCCCAAACAGTTTAGTGGGGCCGACTTGATCAGGGTAAAAATCAGTTGACAAAAAGAGTATAAATAGAGGATATGTGCTTTTCATTTGAACACAGACTCACCCACTTGAGTAGCTCATAGGAGAGAGAGAGAGATAGATCAGCAAGGAGGAGATTACCTATTTTGGGGTTATATCTTATACATCTTATACATAGGAAGTTTTGCTGGGTTTCATTTTCCTTGAGGGTTTCCCAGGATAAATACTGTGTCTATCTTGTGATTGTGTTTCTTTTAGTGATACCGCATATGCTACTGTTGTGAATTTGGATTAAACACGAATGATATCTAGCTTAGCATATGAAATCTTAACATGGTATCAGATCTAGCTTGAATAGAACAACTTTCACAAGGTGAAACTCTCTCTAAAAGAAAGTATGAATTTTGACATTGTATGGGAAGATTGCATCCAAGAAGAAGCTAGAGTAGCTAACAGAGAAGCTCTACTTAGAGAAGATGATCAAGCTCTAGCCATCCATACTAAATGAATAAAACAATCAAACTTAAAGAAGGCTAATCATAAACCTTCAAAGAAGAAGTTTCAAAAGAAAAGAGTAAACAAAAATTACTCAAAGTATCAATGCTATAATTGTCATAAGATAGGACACCTTGCTAGAGAGTGTCCATCATCATCAAAGAAGAACAACAACAAAAGACATCACGATCATTTAGCTGAAGATGAGGAAGAAGAAGAAATACCTCGAAAGAGACTAACAAAAGAAGAAGATGTAGAAGAATATGTACTATTCTCTGCACTCTCTGGGTCTGTAACACCTGGAGAAGATACATGGCTTATTGATAGCGGTGCTTCAAATCACATGACAGGGAAGAAGAAAACTCTGTCAAGACTTGAAGAAAAGAGCTCTCCTCAGAAAGTATCATTAGGAGATGACTATCAATATCCCATCAAAGGTATTGGTGAATCAAGCTACAAGCTTGACTTTGGAACTTCCATGAAGATGAAGGAAGTACTGTATGTCCCAGGTTTGAAAAAGAACCTACTTTCCATCTCAGCACTAGATAAGAAAGGATATTGAGTTGTTTTCATAGATGGACAAGTACTTATGTGGTCCAAAAGAAAGACACTTGAAGATGCTGTGGTCATTGGTGAAGAAGAAGGTGGATTGTACAAACTCAAAGGACATCCAGTGAGAACCCTTGTCCATGAGACCACTAGCTCAAGTGAACTATGGCATAGGAGGCTTGCTCATTCAACTACAAAGTACTACCTTATGTGAGTAAGGTGGTAACAGGGTTACCGGATCTAAAGATTGATCATGAGGGAACTTGCAAAGGATGTGGAAGAGGAAAGAACATCAAGAATCCCTTTCCGAAAAGTGAAACAAAGACCAAAGGTACATTGGAATTAATTCATTCTGATATATGTGGTCCTATGCCCTCCACATCTTTAAGTGGATATGAATATTATGTCACATTTATTGATCGCTATTCAAGAAAGATGTAATGTCCCAAATTTTGCATTGGGTCACAATGGCCAAATCACATTTTCCATATTAATGAAAGTTGTCAAATGGATGCTAAAAGTCAAATAATTGCCAAGGACGAAAATCGCTAGTTTCCTAGGTTAGGGGTGGAAGCTTTGATATTTGGAATAAGGGAGATAATAAATGATGTTTAGACATTAGAAGTGGATAAATATTTAATAATGTAGTTTATTAAATAAATACAAGAGGAAATGTAAGTGGCAATGGAGCATGAAGACACGTGGAGACTATGGGGTCTTCACTCGCTAGAATTCCTATGTTAAATGGTATCTTTCTCTTGCAAATTCGAATATATGGGAAGCCTAATGTCTTTGGATGGATTATAAGGCTAATATACTTGTCCATATACTTCATAGGTCTAATTTAGGATGAATTGTAACTTACATGGGAGAGGAAGAGCCAAATGGGAGTTTCATGGACACTTGGCTAGATTCCCCATACATTTATGACATCTATGACACCAATGATGGAGATTCTATGACAGTTATGACACAAGTCAGATCTGAAGGCTGAAATACTGACATACTGACATGTCAATACTGAATAGATACTTACATGTCAAGACTGAATAGAGCATCTTATAGGTCGAATTTGGGAGTTGGAGAAGGCCAAGAAGCTCCTACTCAAATTTGGGAGAAGAGGGAAGGTGAAGAGAGAGGCCACATGGCATAGCATGAGCAGCCACACCAATTCGACTTGGCTTTGGTTTATGGATGGATTTGGAACCTTAGAATACCAATAATGTTTATAAAATATAGGGATCAGCCATGAGAAGAAGTTTTTTCTCATTTGTGAAATTGTCATTTGTGAATTGTGAGAGCTAGTGGATGACTAGTTTTCTTTCTTAAGCCAATTTCGAGGGTGAAAGATTCCCATCCTAGTTGGTGTTTGTAAATGCCACTCAGGTCTTTCATGGAGATTTAATGGAGTCTTATTTGTAGGTGTAAGCTACAGGAAAGCATGTGGATTCTTCTATTGCAGCACTCTCTCTAAACTATTTCCAGTTTTCACACCATATTCATGCAAATGGAAGGATTGCGCTTTGGGTGAGCTATTGATCTCTTTGGGGAATATTCTGATGCCAATTATATTATGTTATGATGTATATGATCTGTATTTCACGTTCATAAGACTCTCAGGTTGAAATACCCAAAAGAATTCATGTAAAAATGTTGAACAATGAAGAAATAGTGTCATTTCCCCACTATCTTGTTGTGAACCATTGCAATGTTGATGATTTCGAATCGGGAAAGCCTTTCATTGTCAATTTATGATTGTAATCAGTTCCATATTCTCTGTTATTCATTCTCAGAAAGTTTCAAGTCGAAATTCCCAAGATTTGTATGTCAAAATGACTTTTAAGGAGTAAGCAATGACCATTTCCACTCTATTTTGATAAATGGCATGGTAATGCTTATTATTTCGAATGGAGGAATGTATCTCTAATACATGTATGATGGATGGATTGTAATTAATGTGTATTTCAAGTCTCATGTTCAGTACTTAAGCATTGGAATCCCTTTTACTCATTTTTATTGCATTGGGAGAAGAATTGGTGCATTTTCCCCAAGGGTCGAAATTGTGACTTGGGAGTTGTTTTGGAAAGAGTCATAAAATTCTGTATAGACTGAACCATGATGCATATGAGACTTTGAAAAGGTCCCTTACACATACCTAGCCTCTGTTCAGAAATTCAAGTAACTTTGGGATCATTTGTGAAGGCATTTCCAGCAACTACCCGGGAGGGATTGGAGCCCTAATTTGCTAGTAAAGACTCCTACTTTGAACAGAACATTAAACAAGTTTGCAGAAGTAATTGGGAGGTAACAAAACATACATGAGAATGATATTTAAGTTATATTATCAGTCATGTACCTTCAGAGAAAATTTGGAAGCATTTGGGTCAATTTGGAGGTCTAGACATCAAAACTAGTTAAGGTCAAAATT
>LPNX011056472.1:357732-392088 GCA_001517045.1 Pseudotsuga menziesii
TTCAGAAAGGGACATTACAAAAGAGATGGATATACTTCTTGAAGAACAAGAGTGAAGTGTTCGGGAAATTCAAGGAAATCAAAGCCTTGATAGAGAACCATTCAGAAAGAAGAATTAAGATATTGAGATCAGATAATGGTGGAGAATATACTTCAAAAGAATTTGAAGCATTCTGCAAGGAGGTAGGAATCAAGAGGGAACTAACCACTCCCTACAATCCTCAACAGAATGGTGTCGCGGAAAGAAAGAATAGAACCATTATTGAAGCAGTGAAAACAATGATTCATGACCAAAACCTCCCCATGCACCTGTGGGATGAAGCAGCAAGAACAACCGTGTATGTGCAAAATAGATTATTTCACAGTGCTCTTGGATTCAAGACTCCTGAAGAAATGTATACAGGAAAGAAACCTGAAGTGAGCCATCTCAATATATTTGGCTGTCCAGTGTATGTACATATTCCGAAAAAGAAGAGAACCAAGTTGGATCCTTCTGGAAAGAAGGGAATATTTGTTGGATACTGTGAAGTCTCCAAAGCCTTTAGGATATACATTTCAGGATTCCATCATATCGAGATTAGTAGGGATGTAACATTTGATGAAGAGACAACTCTTAAGAAATCCATAAGGTGTCAGCTTGAAGAAGTACATGAAGAGGATGTACCTTCCAGAAAGGTAGAAGCTGAACCCTCTCCTGAAATAGTAGCATCTGAAGATCATGATATGCTAGAACCTCAGGAATCCCCTACTATGGATATATCTCGAAAGTGAAAACCTGCTTGGGTAAGAGAAATCATACAAGAGGCAGAGAGATATGGAGCTCCAGAAGGCTCCACAAGAACAAGCAAAAGATCAAAGCCATACTCCAGTTATGTAGCTTTGATGTGTGACCTTGTAGATCAAGAACCCACCAGCTACGAGGAAGCTGCACAAAAGAAAGAGTGGGTGGAAGCAATGACAGAAGAATACCGGTCAATAATGAAGAATGATGTTTGGGATATAGTACCCAAACCTAAAAACAAGAGTGTGGTATCTTCGAAATTGATCTACAAGATAAAACATGCTGTTGATGGAAGTATTGAAAAGTACAAGGCAAGATTTGTGGCTAGAGGTTTCTCTCAAAAAGAGGGGATTGATTATGAAGAGACATTAGCTCCAGTAGCAAGGTACACTTCCATTAGAACCATCACGACACTCAGTGTTATTAGAACCCAACCGGTTTTGAAAAAACTGGCCGGTTGGACCGGTTTACAAGCTTCATTGGGTCAAATCACACACTCGAACCGTTTTTGGCCAGTTTCGTATAGAACTAGTCAGTTTCAAGGCCAAACCGTCCGGTTCTGTACAAAACCACCCGGTTTTCTCCAAACAGGCTGATTTGGTACGAAACTGGCCGGTTCTGTACAAAAACGCTAAGGACCCCAAAAACAACTAATTTCAAATTCTTTCAATAAAATAAAAAAAATAGGGTCCACGGGTGAGCTGTTTAATTGACCACGACCCCTTCTAACGTTATAAAGGAGACTCCCACCCTCCATATCAATCACAATTAGTTGTGGATGGACCTGGGCCCTCTTCCATTGCAAGAGGATGTGGACATTGATGTTGCAGTTAGATAGGTTCCTTCAAGCCTATGGGAGTCGAGCCATGCTCATGTTGATGATGTAGATGGTGATTCTGAGTTTGAGCACGAGGAATCAAATAAATATGATATATGATTAGAATCATTAGATTGTAGATTCTAGAGTCTAGACTACAGTCATATGCTTATATTTTGACTTTAGAGGCCATTTATAACCTCTTTGTTGATGTACTTTTCTTCAGATATGTATTTGCAGTCGATGCTATTTTGGTTTTATACGCTCTTACTTGCTATATACATGAGAAACTTTGCATATTTGTGTATAATGGTTTGAATTCACATAATGCACATGAATATATATGTATTTTTTGAAAATATAAATGTTTTATGTATTTTTGCTCAACTAGTTTGTTTCCCGGTTTTTGTCTGGTTCCGGTTCGGTTCTGGTTCTTGGGGTCGGCCGGTTCGATCACCGGTTCGGTTCTGATAACATTGATGGCACTTGCTTCCATGATGAAGTGGGATCTAAACCAGATGGATGTAAAGACAACCTTCCTGAATGGTATGATTGAGGAAGAGGTTTACATCGAACAACCACAAAGATTTGAAGTCGAAGACAGAGTGACTCATGTATTTAAATTGAAAAAGGCTATGTATGGACTGAAGCAAGCTCCCAGAGCTTGGTATGGTAGAATAGATAGCTTCTTGACAAGCTTGGGCTTTACCAAAAGTAAAGTTGATCCTAACCTTTACATGAAGATTATGGATGATGAACCTGTCATACTATTACTGTATGTAGATGATCTATTTCTGATTGGAAATGAGAAACAGATCACAGAGAGCAAGAAGAAGCTAGCCGAAGAATTCAAGATGAAAGATCTTGGATTGATGCATTATTTCCTCGGGTTGGAAGTGTGGCAGAGCCCAGAAGGAATCTTTTTAAACCAGGCAAAGTATGCAGTAGAAATCTTGAAAAGATTTGATATGTTGGATTGTAAAGCCATGGCCACAGCCATGAACACCAACTTGGAGTTGTTATCTGATGAGTCATCTGAATTAGTGGACATGAATTAGTACAGACAGATTATTGGGTCATTGATGTATTTGACGAAAACAAGGCCAGATATATGCTTTGCTGTGAACACCTTAAGTCAATATCTAGTTAAACCTAGACGGGTTCACTTGATAGCTGCAAATCATGTGATGAGGCACCTAAAGGGTGCGATAGATTTTGGACTATACTATGTTAGAGATCAGGACTACAGATTTTATGGATATATAGATTCAGATTGGGCAAGAAATGCCGCAGACAGAAAGAGCACCTCAGGTGGATGTTATTGCCTGGGATCCGTCGTGATCTCATGGTTTAGTAAGAAACAGTCCAGTGTTGCTCTCAGCACAGCTGAAGCAGAGTACATACTAGCTTGCTCTGCTAGTTGTGAAGCGATATGGATTCAGAAACTGATGTTAGGACTATTTGACATGGATTTGGATACCACCATGATTCTTTGTGACAACCAGAGTTGCATAAAGATGACAGAGAATCCGGTGTTCCATGATAAATCAAAGCACATAGAAATCCGATATTTCTATATAAGGGATATGGTACAAAAGGGAGCTATAAAACTCCAGTATGTGAGTACCGATGAGCAAGTTGCTGATGTGCTGACCAAGCCTCTATCTCGAGTAAAGTTTGAATATTTTTGTGACAAGCTTGGTGTAGCTCGAAAAGACTTTCCTCACAAGGAGGAACAATGATGATACTACAAATGATGAAGATATGGACTCTCTTCAAAAAGGAGGAACAAGTCAAAGAAATGGACTCTCCTCGGAAAGGAAGAGAAGGTCGAAGATATGAACCCTCCTCGAACAAAGGGGGAGTAGGTTGATGATATGGATCCTCCCTGGAAAGGGGGAGTGATGATAAGATTGTCACTGATGACGGGATGACAGTGAAGCTCCAGTATGAAAGAGGCCAAGTATGCCTGAAGATGCTGACAAGGTCCGACATTCACTTGTGGACGATAGTATTCTCTCTTGAGTATGGCCTTGCAGGAAATAACACTCTTGTTCTTGAGAGTGGTCCTTACTAGGTAAGGATGATTCTGCAAACGTTACTCTTGCATGGAGAGTAGTTAGGACTATTGGACATGGAGTTGGATACCACCGTGATTCTTTGTGACAACCAGAGTTGCATAAAGATGACAGAGAATCTGGTGTTCCATGATAAATCAAAGCACATAGAAATATGATATTTCTATATAAGGGATATGGTACAAAAGGGAGCTATAAAACACCAGTATGTGAGTACTGATGAGCAAGTTGCTGATGTGCTGACTAAGCCTCTATCTCGAGTAAAGTTTGAATATTTCCGTGACAAGCTTGGTGTAGCTTGAAAAGACTTTCCTCCTCACAAGGAGGAACAATGATGATATTACAAATGATGAAGATATGGACTCTCTTCAAAAAGGAGGAACAAGTTGAAGAAATGGACTCTCCTCGGAAAGGAAGAAAAGGTCGAAGATATGAACCCTCCTCGAACAAAGAGGGAGCAGGTTGATGATATGGATCCTCTCTGGGAAGGGGGAGTGATGATAAGATTGTCACTGATGACAGGATGACAGTGAAGCTTTAGTATGAAGGAGGCCAAGTATGCTTGAAGATGCTGACAAGGTCCGACATTCACTTGTGGACGATAGTATCCTCTCTTGAGTATGGCCTTGCAAGAAATAACACTCTGTTCCTGAGAGTGGTCCTTACTAGCTAAAGATGGTCCTGCAGACGTTACTCTCGCATGGAGAGTACCCACATTTATTTGTGGATACCGTAGAATAACACTCGCTTAGGAGTGGTCCTGACTTTGAAGTTGAGGATTCTCTACGATGAGTCCTTACAGATGACAGGGCCGACATTTAGGTGCGGTCGAGATCTGCCTTGCAGACATTACTCTCGCATGGAGAGTGTACCTACATTTATATGTAGATGCCATAGAAGAGCATTCTCTTGGGAGTGGTCCTAGCTTTAGTGCTAAGGATGCTCTATGATGAGTCCTTACGAACGCTGTAGTATAACACTCGCATGGAGTGGTCCTAGATTTCACATTGAAGATGTCCTACGATGAGGGCCTGCATCTAGGTGCGGTCGAGATCTGCTGTTGCAGACAATACTCTTGTATGGAGAGTATGCCTACATGTACATGTAGATGTCGTAGTATAGCACTCGCTTGGAGTGGTCCTAGCTCTAATAGGCTGAGGATGGTCTACGACGAGTCCTTACATACGACAGGTCCTGCATTCACGTGCGAACGAGATCTACATTTAGTTGTAGACGATTCAACTGGTCGATACTGTGGACCCTCCTTGTTAAGGGGGGGTAGGATGATGGAGGATTGCATCATCCTTGGACCTATGTCCTAAAGTGATAGGGATTGATCATCCCGCAAAGAGATCATGTGTATTGTAGGTAGTGCAGTTGCAAAGGATCGAGAAGATCGAAGTGCTACTGTAAAGGATCGAGAAGATCGAAGTCCTGCTGCAAAGGATCGGAAGATCGAAGTGTTGCTGCAAAAGGATCAAGTGATCGCGTGTTGCAGAAGATGAAGACATTGAAGAGTAACTGTTCCAGTTACTGATGATTGTTGAAAAATTCCTATAATGTATAGATGTATTGCCTCGATACTGCTAAAGATGCTCTCTCTCATTACTCCTATAGTTGATGGTAATGTTGTCAGTAGAATACCCTTCTTGTTAAGGGGGAATGTTGAAATATTGTAACTTCAAAGGATATTCTAAATGTATTTTATTGGTGTATACTAAGGGAGATGTTATTATTCCTCCGTCGGGATGTTACTATTGTAATTGGTCATCATAGAGTCATGAGGTAAAGCCTCCATTGTAAGTCGGGTCAATAGTACCCTAATGAATATCAATGTTGCATGACTCGGACTTGGCAAAGACTCGGCTAGCATATGACTCGTCTACTCAGGAAAGACTCGAGACAGACTCGACAAATAGAAGAAAAACTTAAAATATAATAAATTTTGGTAAATTATAATTCATTTATACATCACATATAATATATATATTATCCTTCAATTATATTTTAATTTTTATAATCTATTCTCATATATATATTATATATATAATCCTAATTCCTAAACCTAAAGTATGTATATAATACATGTTATATATAAGTAAATGTAAAATACATTATATATTATAACTTATATAAATTACAAGTTATTTCGTAATTAATATTTATCCTTTATAACCTAGCTATCTTAATTTATTTACATGTTATCCCCAAAAAGAAATAAAACTAATATCACATGGTTAAACCCATTATATATAAAAATTTGAAATATCTAAAGTTTAAACTTTAAACACTTAACTAAAGCCATGGTCGGGAGGTGAATATAAGAAATTTAAAATATAATATAATTCATTCTAAAGAATGAAAGAATGGTTATACGTAACATTATCAACATTCTAAGGAATGAAGAAAATTGAATTCATTCACGGGCTTAAAAAAATGCTATATTCCAATTTGCAGGTAAAAGGGAAAACCTGTGACCATCACTTTACCCTTTTCGAGCCCTTTTTATTCTGAATAACTGTCAAAACCGGTCCAGAGCGTCAATTTAGGTGATTTTGGTGCCAAATTTAGGAAACATGAGTTTACTCTTGCCTCATAAGAATACAGCAAGAAGAGAAATTAAATGCGTCAAGTTCGTGCAAAAGAAATGCAGGGAAGTGAACCAAAAGTCATTTACCAGTCAACGAAATTCCTAAAAAATTCACGCCCGAGCTAATTTCCGCGGGTTATTTTACTTGCCTTCTGCCGAGTCTGGGCGAGTTCGAGGCGATCCTGGGCGAGTTCGACGAGTCTTCTAGGTAAGGCGAGTTTGGGACGAGTCTGCAGCGAGTACTCATTCCTTGGGTCCACTCGGCCCCACTCGCGACTACTCGCGAGTCCCAACCGAGTCGTGCTTCTCTGATGAATATACTAAAATATTGTTTTATGATTTCCTACGTGAAGTCGACCTAGGAAGTTTAGTGGGGCCGACTTGATTAGGGTAAAAGTCAGTTGACAAAAAGAGTATAAATAGAGGAGCTGTGTTTCTCATTTGAACACAGACTCACTCACTTAGCGCACAGGAGAGAGAGAGACAGATCAACAAGGAGGAGAATAACTGTTTTGGGGTTTTATCTTATACATCTTATAAAGAGGAAGTTTTGTTGGGTTTTCTTCCCCTTGAGGGTTTCCAGGATAAATACTGTGTCTATCTTGTGATTGTGTTTCTTTCAGTGATTCTGCATATGCTACTGTTGTGAATTTGGATTAAACACCAATGATATCTAGCTTAGCATATGAAATCTTAACAAAAAATGTCTAATGATCTCGACTTGTCTCGGTTCTTCGAAAAAGAGGTATGCCTCCATATGTCCAACATTCATTATTTGATTTTTGGTTGAAGATACCTCCAACCAGTGAAAATATGAAGAGATGGCATATTTAAAATATTGCACTATTTCATAGGAAAAGTAAATATCGTACTATTCAGTCAACAAGTTTATAAAGATATGCTATAAGAAATGGGAAAACATTTATGATACTTTTTCATTGGAAATTTTTTACTTTGAGAAACTGATAAGGTATAGTTAGTTTAATGGAAAATAAATTGCAATATATATCTTATAAAGTCTTCCTAGTCTAGAATTCTACTAATTTCTTTTGATAGATTCGAAGTACCAACTTTGGACTATAGAATGATGGCAAACATAAGAAGTCTAGTTCCAGACTTTCAGTAAAGGAGACAATAGATAAAATGAATGATGTTGTCAAGAGTCTAGGCTTCTTAGTAGGAAAAGTAAATCCTTGCAAGATTGTTATGTTGTACATAGTTATCTTCTCCTCCCCTATTTTTTCTAAAATCTAAAAAAACATATATTGCAGCACATAGATTTTTACATTGAGATACAAATAAAATGCACTGAATGGGGGATTTTTTAATAATAAGGTAAATGGATTTTTTTGATGTTGTTCACAAGTTTCAAATGCATCTTTTTTTGGAAAACATTTGCAGACCATTGTGGTCTAGAGTGCTAATATTAGGAAGCATGTTTATGTATAAATGGAATGTATTAAACTGAAAGAAGCCTTGAGAGAAATGTCAATTAGGAACTGTTTTTAGATGTTCTAGATTAGTTTATCACACACTTGTTTTGGAAAAATATATTATGAAAGAGTCTTGAGTTTTTTCTTGTTGGCAACTGATATTTTTCCTTAATTCTATATTACCTCTAGTATCACGATTGATTCCAAACCATAAGTAACGGAGCATTAAAAAACACAATCGAACTTCTACAGTCTCTATCCATGGAAGTTTACTAGTTCTTAGAACAATTTAGTGTATCTAGTTTATCCTTTCTACTAGTTGAAGGACACACAAGTTGGATTTTATTTTTTTCTTTGTCTCATACATCAGAAAATCTGAATACATATTCCTTTCATAGTTGAAAAAAAAATCTAACTTTAGAAGAAAAATTGATCTTGTTGCATATGATGATAGATACAGATTTATGTGTGTCAACAGAGGGTTTCATATTTATGTGTGTCAACAGAGAACAACTTTTAATGGCACTTCCTTTATGATATCATATATGATTTTATGCTTCATCCACAGGAGCATGCAGACTATTGAATGCTGGAAGAACATAATTACATAGAAAAATATAGTACAACATATGCATAATTCTAATTCTGAAATCTCCAAAGAAAGCAGAAAAGTTGCTTTTAAGAATTACAAAATTGGTCCCTAAAATATAGACAATGCGTATTAGGTAGCTAGGAAAATTAAACAATGAAATTATCTGCAGGTTACTGAAGTCGAACCATCTTTCTCTCTGATGGAGATATGGAAATTAGCAAGGGATACAATCGAGTATATAAAGGTAAACATCAAGATAAATTTTAACCATCTTTATTCTTTAATTTATATAAACTCTGAGAATATTTCCTTTCTCATATTTCATGCAGTTAATTTTTTTATTTCAAGAGTTATAATGGATGTGCTAGACAGCCCAAAGGTAAGCAATGCTGATATAAATTGTTCCTTCAAGTTCTCATTTGAACTCTTAATTAAGTTAATTATAGAGAAATTTGTAGCCAGAAAACCTATGAGAATCCCCATCTGTCTTATAGTGTCATTACACCATGTTCTAAAAATTGCATTAATGCAATAGCAAGAATATTATATAGACAATAAAGATACCCTAAAACCTCTCTAATACAAAAAGTTTTACAAGAAGTTTTACTGAAACTTATGTTCTAATCGACTTCCAGCAAATGAAATTGCTAATTAGTAATGACAGTGTTTTAGTTGCAGATTGTACAACTATAATGTCCAAGATCTGAAGATCACCATTTAACTTCTGCAAGGTATGGATAAGCTTCTTTTCAATTCTTGATTTATGGTTCATGAATTCTATCAATGTCCTTGATCTATGCAATCTCTTAATTTTAGACCTCATATTTTCAATCCCCCTCTTTCATGTTTTATAGTGGCATTGAATCATCTTCTCCACCACTATCTTCTTCCCCACTTCTTCTTCATAGGAAGTTCTATTAACACTGATGAAGCCTTTACCTCCCTAAAATTCTATCCCAAACAAAATTTCCTCCTTGTTCTCTAATACTTTTCTTGTAATTAGTGGAAAAAGTTAGTATGAGATTAAGCAGTAATATTTCAATCATACATGTTGGGAGTTCTAAGCATACCTTGGTTTTTCCTAATGCCTCAACAGATTTTAAACATAAAGCAGATTGTTTATAATTTTCTATTATCATTGAGATTATAGTAACAACTTCCAAATTTTCCCCTCCTCTTCGGAACTCAAAAGGTTTAAGATGATTCGATGAAATTCCATGCTTCATATTTTTCCAATTATTAATATTGTTTATATCAAATATTTTAACACTTTTCATAATTAACTTCTCTCCTTTGTGTTGTGTCATTTGACCAACCTGCCTGAAGCTTCCATGCATTTATACGATTTCAATCTTCATGAACTATGGGCCACCTTCTGTTATTAGGAAAAGGTTAGTGAGCTCGAGATCATTATTTCATGGAAGGAGAGAAATATAGCCATAAAAAATGAATTAATAATTATAGCATCCCTTGGAAAGTATAGGTCAACATACCCTCTTCTATACAAACAAACTGCAATTCTTGCAATTTCATAACATTGATTTCTTTGGACTAGAAAAAAATGTTACCAGTTACAATGTGGATATCTTCAATTTAGCCTGTATGTTGCTTGGATGCAATTTTATTATAAAAATCTAACAACGAACTAAGAAATATGAACTGGTTTGGCCAATAAAATGACTAAGTAGTTCTAAAATAGACTTAATATTTTGTACATTGCTCTGTTATGGATGAGATTAGTGGTTGAGGAAAATGATATGAAATTTGTTCTTAACTTAATTTTATTGTACAACATGGGAAGGGGATATTGTCTACTGAAAGTATTTTCTCTAGTGAGCATAGTGTTACATAATATATATATGAGGACAAAATCATTGCTACCTTTTAAAGACGGTAACAGCTTGCATAATGGGTAGATCTAACACGTTACTTACCAGTCTGACCAAGTGTATGTTTGCTTGTCTGTCATATGGACAACAAGATTATATTCCCAACACGTTACTTATTAGTCTGACCAAGTGTATTCTTGCTTGCCCGTCATATGGACAACAAGATTATATTCCCAACACGTTACTTATTAGTCTGACCAAGTGTATTCTTGCTTGCCCGTCATATGGACAACAAGATTATATTCCCAACAAGACAAATGCCCTATTTCTTATCAAATCTTTCACAATGGAGTGCTTGCAATGATGGTGACTCAGGTTCAAAATTTAGTGAGCTAGAGAGGTGCCCATGACATGATAAAAAATAAGGGAGTGACTGCCTACTTTACTGATGATTTAGAGCTGCCTTGTGCAAGTGCAAGGAATATTCTCCATGCTGCATATTTGCAGATTAGCTATACTATTACACCTAGTCCATTTCATTTACCTTTGAGAAGTCAAAGTCCATCTAGTAATCTTCCCTCTTTTAGCAACATATTTGTCATTCGAATCAATAGAATCTAGATAGAAGGGTTTAAATATCAAAAGGGGATAAGAACCATGGTGGAAAAACCCTTACCCCTATAACCAAATAAATTGTTTACAGTCTAAGGCTTTTATTTTATGGCTTCATTTTCCTAGAGAGTAAATTTTCAACAAATTTTTCTAGTGTTACATACATCACAATCCATCTAATGGCAGGAAACTGAGACTAGTGATCATTCTGGTGGAAATTTCTTGGAGGCCACCTTCTTAATAGTAATTTTCATTCCCATCAATAATCCAGACTCAAGTAGCTTGTAAATAAAAGTATTTGTTTTACTAAGTATGTACTATGGACTACTTTAACTAGAAATAATAGGAGATGCAAGGATTTAGGGTTGTTGGATGATCTACCAAATCAACAATCATTGACATAAAAGTTTGGAAAAGTACCAAAGAAAGAGATTATAGCTGATTTTTAAATGGATCTCTATGATGCAAACGAAAGTAATTGTTTTCCATGGCTGGTTTGTACCCTAACAATACTGGAGAAAATAAGATCCCGTCCTTAGTATTTCATGGCAGTTTTGTTTCCCAACGAGTAACATATGAGACTAGTTCTTCTTACAAAAAAAACAACACAATACTAGTCCTTTCCCAAAGTATCTAAATTGCACATTGTTTCTTATCGGAAAAGTTACTTGAGAGGATCTGAAAACGTGGCATACTGTCATTGTAAAAAAAAATGAGTTGTTTTTAAGAAGGGATCACGTTGAGAGTGCCTCATTTTATTCATCTATATAGTTTGTAATAAAAATATGCAAGGCAAAGTTTTCTTTTGTATGGAGAAACACTATAAAGATCATTAGGTTCCAAAGTCACAATGTTTGTAGGATATTGGCTACTTCTTTTGTCGATATATACATGTGTCCATGGTTGTTCTCTTGACTGGTGCATCTACTAATAAAGTTTGTCCTTGTGTAAATTTGTAGTCTCAAACCTTCGACTAGAAGGTTGATTCTTGTATTTCTCTTTTTGTCTAATCTTTTACAAGAATAGAATCATGTGTCTTCATTTTTGTTGTTCTATGTTATCATAAAATTAAGGAGAAGATCAATATTGTTATTGGCATTTCATATTTTGTAAACTAGTTGATTTGTTTTTATCTTTTAATAAAATAGTTATTTAGTTTTTTTTTGCACATTTTTTAGTCATATTAGTGCACACACACATTAATTGCAATTGTATTATACTTTGTCTTACTTTGGTATGAGTTAATATTATAAATATAATAGAAATATGCGTTGTGGTATGAAATTAATACTAATATCTAATGTTGATTTTTTTTTGGTAACCAAATCACGGAAATTGATGACCCCATACTTGTAGATCCAAATTATGTTGAGCCTGCTTCAAGTATAGAAGAAGAAGAAGAAGATGACCATGATGATAATGATGGTGACAATGGTAATGAGGTTTATCAAGATAGCAAGTTTGATGATCATGATGAAGATCATGACCATGATCTTGATAATGATGTTGGTGGTACTATGCATGATCATGCTACATTTTGGATTTTATCTACATATATAGTTGTTGATATATAACTATGATATCTTTATCATTTTGACTTTTATATTTATATATGGAGATCATACAACTTATTTCTTGTCATATATATATATATATATATATATATATATATATAATCGACTTCTTTTCACTTTACTATCATGATATTCATGAAAGGTTTTAATATGTTGATCATATATTTGAAACAATTGATTTGATTAAAGATGATGTTGATATTATCAATATTTACTATTGTCTTGTTACTTTATGTAAATTAGAAATTGTCAATGTTTTTTGATAAAGAATTACTACTTTTGGATGGATGTTGTGAATTTCCCTTAAACTTATTCACAAATGTTATGCTATAGATTTGAAATTTTAATGATATTTGAAATCTTTGATATATTTCAATATTTAATTGAAATTAATAAAGTGGATGCAAAATCAAGAAAAAATGTTATATTTCATTATTAATAATTGAAATTAATATTCTTAATTAACAGTGAATGGA
The DNA here is from genome assembly GCA_001517045.1 of Pseudotsuga menziesii. Lineage (NCBI taxonomy): Eukaryota > Viridiplantae > Streptophyta > Pinopsida > Pinales > Pinaceae > Pseudotsuga > Pseudotsuga menziesii. The sequence goes on from LPNX011056472.1 coordinate 370,514, forward strand.
AAATGGGACACAAAACAAATAATAAAATTGATGCAATATTAGATGCAACATTAGATGCAAAATTGGACATCACACTAGACGTAAAAGTGGATGAAAAAAAGGACTCAACACTAGACACAAAATTGGGCACCAAACTAGATGCAATACTAGGCCCAAAATCGGACGCAACAATAGACACAAAAGTGGATTCCTAACTAGACGTAAATTTGGACACACAATTGGGCACAAAACTAGATGCAAGACTAGGAGTAGAACTAGGTGCAACACTTGGCGCAAACTGGACACAAGACTTGGCACAAACTGGACACAAGACTAGGCACAAACATGGATGCAAAAAATACGTTAAATGAGACACATAATTGGATGCAAGATGGAACACAACACTAGATGTAAAATTGGACACAACATTAGATGCAAACATGGGCGCAACACTAGGCACAAACCTGGACAAAAAAATACGCCAAACATGACGCAACATTAAGTGCAATCTTGGATGAAAAAAAATGTAAAACGAGACGCAACATTGGGCCCAAATATGGACACAAAAAAAACATAAAATGAGACGCAAAATTGGATTCAAAATAGGACATAACATTAGAAGTAAAAGTGGATGTAAAACTAGATGCAATATTGGTCCCAAAATTGGATGCAAATATGGACGCAACACTAGACGCAAAATTGGGCACATAATTGGACACATAATGGGGTGCAAAACTTGATGTAAAACTAGGTGCAAAACTAGATGCAACACTGGATGCAAAAATTGGCGCCAAACTGGGTGCAAACAAGGATGTAACAAAGGATGCAATACTAAATGTGAAATTGGGCACAAAGAAGGGTGTAAGAAAAGACCCAAAAAATGATGCAAAAAATTGGGCGCAAAAATGGATGCAAAAATGGATGTAAAAAAGATGCAAAAAAGGATGTAAAGCTGATGCTTACGAAAATGTACAATAGCACCAAGTTTAGCATCAGATTGTTTACCGCAATTGAAAAAACATTACACTAAAATTCGGCGCTAAATCCAACGCAAATTCTAGTTTTTGTTGCAGTGACGTCCAGAATATGCTACACTTCTTGTCCCTTAGTGCTAGTTTCATTTATTTATTTAGCATGCTTTGAAACGGGTTTATTTTTGGTGTCATCCTGTTTGTTGTGGTCCACCCTAAGCCATATGAGCATTTCTCCGTAACAATTGAGATTTTTCATCCTCCCTATTATGAGGATTTTCCTCAAGGTACATCTTGTGTTGTTGATGAATTATTGTGTGTGATTGAATTGATAATTGTTACAAGTCCTCAGGATATCATTGATAAAAGTTTTAAAGTTCAAGCATATCCATTATTGCTCAAAACATTAACAAAAACATGACCAGGCCAGTAGTTGATATTACCGAGAGGATTTTGATACCCTCCAGATGTGTGTGGGGCATGAGATTGACTAGCCCAACCATAGGGAAAGTTGATGTTTGATAGAGTATACCCACTTGTAGGGATACTTGATGAAGATGCAAACATACTTTTAGGATTAAAATATGAAAGCCTAATGACAAGCATTGAAGTGTTAGCTAGAATCGTGATAGTAATGGGTATATTAATTGATAGGATTGTCATGGCTATCAATAGAATTTCAAGAGGAATTGCACTGATATTTTCTTGCACATTGGTCATGATAAAGGTCTGATTGTCTCTAATATCCATTTGAGGTGTAATAGATGTGGATTTGTTGCCTTTAGATGAGGTAGTAGGATCAAACAAGATGTGTTTTATGTTTTGTAAACATGCAAAAAAATTCTAGCTCTACATATGACTAGCTAATAGAAAGTATGATGAGATTTGTGATATCTGTCAAGGGTGGATTAGTATAAATGTTTGATAAATATTCAATGGTTTTAAATTTAATAGGAGAAATATGTTAACTAAATCGATATTTAAATTGTTACGTGATGATGAGTGTTCAAATTTAGATTGATAATTGTATTATCCATTGATAGTACCAGGATCTATGGATGGTTAATTTTTTAATAACTATGGATTGACTCTAGTGATTGCGAGTGTCTCTACAAATTGGCAGGGCCAACAAATTTTGGTGATTCAACTCATTCCCTCCTTGATTGGAAGATTGGTATGTTAGACACTTTGAAATATTTTATAAAGACTTGTTGTCATAACTAATGAAATAAAATTAAAAAAATAGTCCTAATGCTAGCTAGACTCAATCGATCATATAAGAAAATTGCTACACAAATTTCCTAAGAATTTTCAAGCGATTTCCACAAGCAAACTACTTTTCAAAAAGCTAAAGTTAGGTGATGAAACCTCTCTTTAATTAGTGAAAAGTTGAATTTAGGGGTATTCTAAAATTATAGTTGCTAAAGAAGATGAAATCTCAACAACTACTATATTAAGGTGAGAAATAAACACTTACGCTAGTTGTCACATAACAATCATTGGAGGTGCAAGTACTCTCGTTTAATGAACACCCTCACAAGGAGATGAAATGGATAATCTACTTATATCTCAAGTACTACAAATGTTTCCTTATTGTATCAAGCCTTGATATATCATAAAACAACCCACTAAGGTTACCACCTTCCAATCGAAGATCGGGCAGAATAGTTGCAAGTCAAGATAAGGTGTATGGACAAGGAATGCCGAACATAAGTCCCTGTCTCAAAGCTCCAGAAAAGGTGATGTCACCTTGAGAACTTGTCACTTATCTCAAATACATATACATGCTTAAATACCACCAAGAAAGCAAAGTGGTGATACCAAGTTTACTTATTTATATTAGTTTCATGCTTGACATGTGTGTAAGGTGTGCTTTCCCAGTAAGCGATTTGGTACTAATGGGTTTTTATAGTATTTATTCAAAGTCATAGTTTTGAGGTTTTAATGGCCTTGGATATGTTTACTCTTAAACCCTAAACCAAGTCCCTAAACATATAAAATGAATGTTTGATCAATTTTAATTAATTATTCATTTTATGGTTAGTTGATTTAATCTCAAAGGGGTGTGTTGTAAAACTTATATGATGTGGTGCAACTCAAAGGTGTTGAACCAAACAATGTAAAATGACAAAATTAATTCTACGTTTTCCTTTCAATGAATCCTCTGATCTGTTGAGAGGGAAGATATGTCCTTTATTCTTAAAACATTCATGCAACATGTGACACTTCAATGCACCTAACTGATCTATCTCTTAATTGCTAAATAAAATTTTAAAATGCAATGTAATAAATTTCATACTCTTTCCTTTAATGAAAAAGCAACTGAGACAAAAGTTACTAAGAAGTTCACACCTATAAAAATACTTCTAAAAAAATTCAAAGATATTACAATGATCTTTAAAAAAAATTAGAATCAAGAAATCATTTGAATCTTCCAAAAAAAATTCATGTAATCACTACACAAGCTTTCAATTGTAAGGAAAATAACTATGTCGATATTTCAAGCCGCAAATCAAATATTCTTTCTTTCTCTTTGTTTATATCACTACAGAATATGAAAATAACCATAAAGCTCTTCAATCAATACTTTTAACTTTACAAAATTCCATTGATCCTATTAACAAAAACGAAGCATGCATTTCGCGAAAGTAAAAAAACTTTATTCAAATGTCTTGTCACAACTTAATCTTGAAGGAGTTGCAAAATGATTAAGGAAAGAGGGATTATGATCATTCACAAGTGTTAATTCAAGTGGGTTAAACAAACAATCAACAAAAAACCAAGAAAAAAATAAGATCTAGAGTGCAAAAGATGACCTTCAACACCCTTGGTCGCTTCTGTCATCCCCAAAAGGGAGAATATATGACCCAAGTCTCTAGTATGAGGCCTAAATCCATGACCAAAGCATCTTAGTTTCTATTATTTGCTGAACATTCACACCAAGTGGCTTGGTCCAAAACTTTTGAGTGAAAACCTAAGCAAAAATACCCATAATTGCCTCAAATTTCTTCCACCTAATCCCAAAGGGAATATAAACAAAAATAAAGATTCTAAATGCTGAAAAATGGAGGAAAATCACTTTGTTTTTAAGAAAAAATTCAAACAAATTTTTCCTCTGTGGAATAGCCAATTGTTCTACTAGGAAAGTCAACGCAATGCTAAAGAAAAAGACACATATTTCTCAATGATGGGGTGAGTATTATCGATAGAGATATAAATGGAAAATTACATTGTTTCCAAAGTACTATCATGCATCATTTTCAAATGTTTAAGAGTTCTGGGAGAAGAAAGAAAAAAACCTCTTGAATGGATCGTTGTTTGAGTTATCTGGTGAGCATCAGTTCTTGAATCCTTGCTTGCTTCTCTTGAATCTCCTCAAACAAACCTACATATATTAAAAAAAATAGGGTGGGAAACCAAATCCATTTATAATAAACCAAAGGAGGCTAAATACTTACAATCCCTGTTTGTGCTTGTGGCACTGTCCTCTTCCAACATTTAGGTCCTCTCCTTCACCCTTAGCCTTTATCACAAAGATATTATGAAGACTCTTACTCTCTCTCTTTTAGTGTTACATTGTTTTCTCTTCTCTCAATCTATCCTCTATCCTCTCTCCTATTTATATCTATCCCAAATCTCTCTTTTATAAAACTGGATTAGGTGAGAGTGGGTGATGATCTCAACAATGGTGATAATCCCAAAGTTAGTGATAATCCCAAGAATGTTTATAATCCCAACATGTATTCACATAAATATATTTTTATGCATACTTGAGATTTATTTTTACTTTTAATTAATTTTTCATGCATATTACTTTTCTTTAAGATTATGATTATACTTATTAGATCCAAATTAGAAACCAAATGAACTTGGTCGCTCTTTTAGGGACTAAAATATAAATTAATCGCACATTTCTTCAAGAAAAGTAGCGATCAATTAACCTGAAAAGTGCGTCACTTTAGTGTTTTTGACTCAATGTAAATGCCAAATAAGAACCTATTGTCCATCTATGATCTTCTTCAGTAAGGGTGTTAAATGAAATTATAACATAATCCTTGAATAGGAAGAGAGTATTGGACTATACCTTCGATTCAATAGTTCTTCATGTGTAATCTTGGAGGATGCAGCTCTTGTTGATGTATTGTCATTAATATCAAATATGAAGAAAAACGTACATGTAATGAAAGAAATGAAAAATGTGGCATTGATGCTCTTGCATATTTCTGAATGCTTCTGTATACAAGTCTTTGTAATTGTGAATATGTTTGTCAGTTTTATCTTGGTTTAATTTGTGCACATATTAATGTACATAAAAGAATAACTGTAAATAACCATTAGTATGAGACTTGCAAATTGAGAAAATTGTGTGCCAAAGTCCCACAAGTGTATTGGAATTTGTGCATCTTAAACCACTAAAATGAATTGCAATAGTGGCACACTAATGCATACATTAACTTGCTAGAGACACAATCTAGCAGGATGACATCCAAAGTAAACTAATTCACAAGTGGATACATCCCATGAGTCAAGTAGATTATAAATAAGCAAGATATGGATGTGGTGAAGTAATCTTGTAGAAATGGAGATCTAACTGTTTGACAAGCTTCATATTTCTTTGTTTTTTTTTAGGTATCAATGGGTCAATGATCATAGATGCAAGTAGGAGTTTGTGTGATCAAACTAATATTTTTTCAAGTCAGTGCTTATGCAGATAGAAGTTGTTGTAGGCTGGTGCTAGTAGACCACAATTTGTACTTGAGATCAAGTGAACATCTAAAATGAGTGGGTTCTCATGTTCGGAGACCATAATCTCCTATTGATGTAACTATTCATATTCATACATATATATATATTTTTTCTCAAACCTTTGTGTGCTATTCTATTTATTGGTGTGATTATTCTAAATCTAGAAATATGCATAATTTGTACATATTTGTGCAATTACTAATTAAACCCTCCTCTCAGTAGTAAATTTATACCAACAATTGGTATCAGAGCAGGTGTCTTCAGTAAACAGACCAACATTTGGAAAACTGATCCAACGCAAATATGGATGAAGCATCGTGGCTACAAGAAAATGATAGAAGAAGAATCCTTTAATCATGAAAGCAAAATACATCATTAGCACACAAAAGAATACTATAGAATATGTAAAATGAGTTGCGACCAATGTCATGCAGACACTAAAGAGAAAAGAAGAAGAATAAAAACAACAACAATATTCTTTACCAATTAGTTGTAGGAGATTGATGAACATTGTAAATCTGAAAAAATAAATATCAATACACTAGAAGGCAAATTGGAGCAAGCTACAATAGAAAACCATAAACTGTCCAAGGAAATCTATCTTTGAAGAAAAAAAATGGAAGTTACGGAGGAAGACAAAAGGAAGGATGTTGTAAAGTCAATTGAAGTAATTATGTCGTTAAAAGATTAGCTGAAAAAAATTCAATGAGAGAGTGATGAAACCTGCAGAATACTCACTGAACATAACAACAAAATTTAAGTTGAACAAATCATGCTCAAAGAAATAAATCTCGAGTACAAATGATCACTTGATGAAAAGGAAAGGCAATTGAGAGAAAAAGAGAAAGAAATTGAGAAAGTGCAAATCCATCTTGAGATAAACAACAAGCTCATCAAAATCATGAAATTACTAAATAAAAGAAAACAACACCTACATCAAAACATATTCGGTACAGATACAAAGCAGCGGACACCAAGAAACAAAAGAAACCAAATAAGGTTATTATGTGCTGGAAGTGCACACAAACTGACCTAAAGCTAAAGACTATAAAATCTTTGCTTGTTACTGATGTAACAAAGTAGGTCATAAAATTAGCAACTACAAGTCACAAAAAGTTTGGAGAAAGAAGATAAGTGAATAAAGTCCTCTAATCTCTCCTAAGAAAAATGTCTCAAATTGGGAGAAGAATATGGTCTGGAGAAAGAAAATTTCTAACACCGAGTCTTTCTTGACAACATGAAGTATGGACAATAAGTCAGTCCACTCTTCACCCCCTAACTGATCCACGAGTATACAAACTAGTTGTAGTAGGACATGTGTGCTCAAGTATACTATGAAAAAATGAGTTGGAGCACAGATTTAGTAAAAGTTAGTGGAAATTAATATTGAGTGGAAGATGCATTTATTAAAGACAAGAGGTTAACCAAATTTGGACCAGTTCAATCAAAATATTGAGATATTCAAGGAATTTCCTTTCTCTAAGATGGATCAAATCTAGGTAAGATAGAAAATTATGAATTACTTGAACAATAAAAATGGGAAGGGGATCATTACAATGAGGATAAATTTCCAGTAAAAAATCTACTTAGTTGTGATACTATGAAAAGGAGATTGAAGTCCAAATCCATGGCCCCCAAAAGACAATACAGATCAAGAAAACAATCCTAGGACACGATGAACAAACCTAAAAGTCTGATGAATAGCTCTGTGATTACATTCCACCCAAAAAGGAGGATGCTCCATCTGTGAAACTACCAAACTTTGAAGATCTAAAAATTTCTGCATAGAAGGGTACCAAGGGGGTACTACCCGAGGAAGGATTGTATGGACAACTGCACAAATTTTCTTGTGCAAACTATGATCTAACTAACAAATATCGATTCCTTGGTTTAACCCAGGATATGCATCTAATTAAACTAACAATTCCAAACCCCACGGAACCAATTGTTATGGGATTCCAAACCTAGGCATAAGGGTTGGGAAAGAGAGGAATCCTGAATCTGTTGGATATTCTGTTTTTCTAAAAATACCCACTAGTAAATATATTTGCAAGACTAATACTGTCACAAGTGCATGATGCATTTTTTTGGATGGACAAGCCAATTCCCCTTAATGCCCAAATAATAGAATCAACCACTGGACTACCTGCCACTGGGAAGATATAATCCCTCTCACAGAGAAAAATCAAGAAAAATACTTGGGAAAAAGGATAGATGAGAAATATGGAATGAAGTGAGAAAGTAGAGGGTTCTCAGCTTCATAGATCAAAGATGATGTGATAAAATTCATGGTCTAACTATTGGCTTGCAAAAAATTTCGAAAAAGTCACCTAGACCAAGTTTTTGCTGCAGTTATTGGAGCCGCAGGAAAATGTGTTGCAGGTGTACAAATGAACTTGTCTACTTTTCTTTTGAATGAGTTCATCAATGACTGCATAGAGGCACAAGAAAAAGCTAATCCTTGTCATTTCACCTGACTTTTGATCTTAATTTCTCTTGTTAGTTGGAAGGAACCAGAAGGGAGTTAGTTCTTTGATTGAAATAAAAATCCCTTCCAAGTAACTAGGGATACAGATTTGTGGTTTTCCACAAATCCAGAAGGAGGGTAGGAAAATAACATTAATTTATTTTTATATGGAATAAATCATAGAGATTCTAAAAAATAATCCACGAATACAACCTTAGGAGGTAGAGGCATTGAAGGACTTTGTACATTTCAAGATAAGAATGCATCAGTCTTACATTTAAAGCAAGAGAGATCCTGAAAAATGATGGTTTTCTACAAAATATGTCTACTCTAAGGAATATTTGAACAAATTGTTCAAAAATGGGATAAGGCATGGAAATACCCTTTGATAGAAGAAAATGATCCCCAACAACAAGAATAACTAAGTCATTAAGTGACAACAGATGAGATAAAACAAATCGAGATAGACACTAGAAATGCACTTGATGGAGTCCTTGAAAATGTGGCAATGAAAGATGATGTTGAAGAAATTGCATGCATGCATGAAGAAGCCATATTAAATATTGGGGAAACCCCATCAGAAATTAATCAATTATCTTGCAAGCAAGGGATGAGAAAACCGTTTAGGAAATATCTTCAAAAATACATTTGGAGATACACCAAGAAGTCCCAACAAGAGGAGAAAAAATTGCATCAGCTTGTGAGTATCTCATCCACATCCCTGATTCTTCCTTAGGACATTCATAATACGGTAATCAATGTTTATCTCAATCCATCATTCTTGTCTATGAATGAGTTGTATGCACTGAACGCTACTACTGCACAAGAAATAATGAAAATGCATGAGTCCACTACAACTGAGTGGTATAAGCGTCAATGTGAAAAAGAATCTATGCAAGAAGAGTGCTCTAGATTAGAAAAGGTAAATGAGAAAAATAATCAGAGAGAACATGGGTTAATGGTGGTAGCAAAGGAAGCAATCACTAAACGTGAACTCTTAAAGCAAGAAGATAAAAAGTCTTAGCAGAAAACTCAAAGATTACAGAAAGCTGTAGAAGAAGTATATGATATAATTCTAGAACTTCAGCTTGATATGGATGAATCTCCAGAAGGTAAATTCATGAAGTTGGAAAAATTCATTCAAGACTACAATTCAATTCCAACGAAAGAAAACTTGAGACACCTTTAGATCTTAAGATAGAAAGAAGAAGAAGAAATCATATGTTGTGAAAAAGAGTGCAATGAGCCATATGATGAAAGCATTCAACTATGGAAACAATTGGTTGCTTATGAGAAAATAAAGGAGCTTGGGAAAAAAATGCAAATAGCTCAAGAAGCAGATGAGAAACTAAGAGACAACCTAGCTACTGTATCAAGGATAGAGAAAAGAAACACCATCAAAGAATACAAAGATCATCAACAGAAAATTGTTGACATCAAGGAGGAATAGAATATGAGAACAAGTAGTATTATACCTCTAGAAGAAGATGCTGGTTGGATTGAAAAATCCTTCTTACAATTGCGAAGGGGAATTGGGAAAGCTGTAGAAAAATGTTAAGTAAGACTGAAACTTTTTCCTGATGAACAAGTATAATAGGACATCTTGGATAAGGAAAATAATTTGAAAGATGAAATATCTAGTACAAAGAAGAGGCTACAAGAATTCAAAACCTCCATTCATCCTTATTACCAAGACATTTTAGAAGAGAAGAGCACAAATCCAAGGGGAGATAGAATTCCAAGGGAGCCTTTGGCGTTGATGTCAAAGGGTGCGAAAATTTAGGAGAAGGTGAGAAAGAGTAAAGATAAACTGAAGAAGATGGCATTGATAGGGGTAGCTTTGATAGGCAGATTCTAATTGTGTTGACATCAATGACAAAAGGGGAGATTGTTGATGCATTGTCATTAAATGTCAAATATGAAGAAAAATGTACATACAATGAAAGAAATTAAAATTGTGGCATTGATGCTCCTGCATATTTATGTATGCATATGTATACATGTCTTTGCAATTGTGAATATGCATATCACTTTTATCCTGGTCGCATTTTCACACATATTCATGTACACAAAAGAATAAATGTAAATAACCATAAGTATGAGACTTGTAAATTGAGCAAATTGTGTGTGCAAAAGTCCCACAAGTGTATTGGCATTTTTGCATCTTAAACCACTAAGATGAATTGCAAAAGTAGCACACCAACACACATATTAACTTGTCAAAGACACAATCCAGTGGGGTGATATCCAAAGTAAATGGAATTCACCAACATGACACATATCTTGGGTAAAGAGGACTATATATAAGCAAGAGATGGATGTGGTGAAGTAATCTTCTAGAAATGAAGATCTAATTGTTTTGCAAGCTTCAAAGTTCTTTTTTTTTCGGGGTATTAATGGCTCATTGATCATAGATGAATATATTTCTAGAGTGGAGCTATAGTGTGATATGGGTAGCATTGTTTTATAGGATACCTGAAGTCTGGATGTGAGAAAAGAAAGTATAAAAATGTTGAGAGTCTTTTGTAAAAACATATGCAGATCATTTGAGAATATGCACATCGTAATTATCCTTGCACATCTTATTTTGAAGAATGGTCTAACGTAGACACAAATAACAATCTATTTGTATTTTGGGAAACTATTTGACGCATATACAAAGACACAGATAAAGGATTGTGGCAGTTGCATAATCTGAATAGGAAGACACACATCAAAGTTGTTTTGGTAAACTAATTGATGCTTATACACAAATGCGTATCAGAAGAATTCAACAGTTGTGGAATTTGAAGGAAGTATATTTCTCTATTTGTCATACAATCACATTTCATATCAGTGAGTTAGGATGGGGAAAGGAACAAGGGGTTCAAACCTACATCTAGTGGGTGCTGAAGAACAATCAAGGTGAAACAACATCCTTTCTGTGGGTGCAGATAAAATTCAAGGATCACAATCTCCTTCTAGTGGGTACTGGAGAAAAAAAGGAAGTTGTAACTTCCACACTTTGAGAGTGTAGTTCTTCTGCATATCAGATCTTGTAGATGCAAGTAGTAGTTTGCGTAACTAGACTGATATCTATTCAAGTTGGTGCTTACATAGATAGAAATTGTTGAAGGCTGGTGATGACATATTGTAAGTTGTACTTGAGATCAAGTGAACATTTAAAATGAGTGGCTTCTCATGTCCGAAGAATGTAATCTCCCATTGATGTAACTATTCATATTCATACATATAGATATACATTTGTTCTCAAAATTTTGTGCATTGTTTTATTTATTTGTGTGATTGTTCTAAATATGAAAAATATACATAATTTGTACATATCTACACAATTACTGATTCAACCCCAAACCTCTTAGTAATAAATTCATACCAACAACTCTATAGATCCATTTCTATCTCCTTACACATTATACCTGCACACAATAAGACAAAAATATACCAACCTAAAACCATTCAAAGAAATAAGAAAATAAAAATATTCATATTTAATCTTATCTACTCAAGGAAAGACTAGATCCACTATTGTAATCTATAAGAAAGAACATTAACAATAAAATGGAGGGGAAAATCATGTAGATCTATATTAAAATAGTTAGGAAAATTATGACCATTTAGATATACCTTGATTAATGGTGAAGTCTATGGTAAAAGAGTCTTAGTATAGAAATGGACAACATTTAGCTTCTTTTTCTTTCTCCCCCTCACCTTCTTCTTTGAAATACCCTTCGTTATATATATTAATGGAGAATATGGTAGAATGGATCTAGAATCCTATAATTTAGTAAACCCAAAGTCATGTATAAGTTCTTAATACCATGATTCAAAATATCCACCTCAATTTAGGATCATCTTATTGACAACGACTCATTCTACAAGGTTCAAATATTGGTCACTCATTCTTAGTTGCGCAAGGTGGGACTAAGAAGGAGATGCTTTCTCCCTACTCGTTATGAAAGCTGCTACCATGAGGTTATGGTCACTCCCTATTATACATTCAAGGAGTGAATAGAGGAAATAAAGGGTAAGATGTAGTGTTTCAACATGGTGACAACAATAGGTCCTCAATGAGTCTCTAGGGTGACAAATATAGATATAAACGATGCCCCATAAAGTGTGATATTAGAAGATAAGTTGATAGAAAAAAAAGATTATACATAATAGTGAGGAATCATAAGGAGGGATTTGAATACTAAGGAACCAAAGAGTACCTACAACCAAATGTCAAAAAAACATATATAGAGCATCACCAAGGTAGGAATACCCATGCTCGAAATAGAAATCAATGATGATTGTGAACAAAATATAGTGCAAACCCATCTAATAAGATGCAAGATCATGGCCATGCAAGAATACACGGTGGATCCAGGGTATAAACGATATCATATCCACTAGAAAATACAAGATGGATCTATGCCTTAGTGAATATAAATAAGACATAGTAGTATCAAAAGTACTTAGGAGAAGATGATATAGTCCATTGCAACTTGGGGTGGGTAGGATGAATGAATAATGTCACCCCTTGGCCAAAGGTCTTCATCCAAATATTGATGGTATGATTCTACCACATGCGGATGGATGTGTTGATATCGAGCATGTGAGAAACCATATGATTATCAGTTAATGAGGAATACTATTAGTAGGACGAGGGAGACCACCAATGATGAAAATCCCCCCCAAGGAACATACTACAATCCATCAAGTGTCAACAAATGAATTTATATTGAACACTCGTATAATTGTTTGATCATGAGTCAATAAGGGAAACGCACTACCAAACATAGGGAAACTTGTCACTAAGAACTACAAGATAGAAGGTACTAACTAGTTTATAGATTCACTTACTAGAAAGATAAATGACACCAATATGAAGGAATCCATTGAAGTAGATACATAATTTTATCCCCCATCAATCAACATGAAACATAAATTGAGATTAGATGTGAAGAGATAAAATTATTGAGTTCAATTGACATGGGGATTGTAGTATTGATTTATTACAAATGTGTGCAAAATATAACCCGCCAAGGGGTTCTTAAATCCCTGGAGTACGTTAGAGATGGAAAAACAACAACAAAATAAAATCTAAACTATAGATCCACACTCTCAAACCAATATGCAAACATAGATCACCAAGATAGAATGCATAGAGAAAAAGAATGTGTTTGGGCCTTAATATAAAAAAAATGTTTACAAGGTCAAAACTTAGTATAATTTGAAGAGTATATGGGGTCTCTACATATTTTCCAAGGGAATTTCCTTTAATCTCCTTTGTGACCTCCAATATATATCAAAATGTTGCAGGTAGATCTCCTTGGTGGGAAAAGTAGAAAGTATGGCACATTATCCTTTTATTTCTAAGGGAAATCCAATAGAGTGATGACATCTTTTTAGAATGAGAATGGAATCACAGAATGGTTATCTCAAGGGATTATTTTATAGGCAATAGAGTGATCAAGAGAAATATCTAGATCCAATGTGTATCCTCTCCATCTCCTTGATTTCTTATTGGATAAATTATGGTTATGTAAGACAAATATATTATTGGCTTGAACCATGTCAATGATTGTGTCCACTTTTAGCCACTACTTCACTAAGGAAACATTAAATGAAAAAAAAAAACTTAAAAATCACTTTTTGGGACTAAGCCATTCCTTTTTAGGCCATAGTAGTGACCAAGGTCATGCTTTTCGATGGAAAAGTAGCAACCTTAACCATATGGCCATTTAAATTGATGTCATGACTTTTAGTGTTTTGGTATTTTTATTTATTCCCCAAATCATATTGATGGAATTGGGTGGAAAATGGTGTTCATTCTATTGTTTATGATGCATACTAATGATGAAACTATTACAAGGAACATGAGTAAATTTTGGATGTTAACAAATTGCTCCATGATGTGTGAGGTTAGGAGCTCATCGTATGGTTGAAATTCATCACAGTTCCTTCATACTTTCATGAGAGAAAGGTGACACATGGACAAGATATTAGAAGAATGAGATAGAGAGGAATCACCCTATTAAGGGACTACAGAGGCCCATACCTTCATACAAACCTCTCAAATAAGTGAGGTGTATAGAATCTCATACATAAACAAAGAGGGAATGTGGACGCTCATATCAATGTCGCAATATTATATGGTATTTAGACCGAGATGGTTTTGATTATTACATGAATAAATGCTAGATACAATACATCACAGGGGTAAAAGAGGGACCCAATCTAAGTATATAATCATGATCCAACAATGGATGATATGAAGTGCATAGTTTGGAACAATAGATTTCCAATGACATTCTAAATCACAAAAACTTAAGCTTTGTTGAAATTGAAGGGGCCCAAGATGTGGAAGGAGTAGAATGATGAAACTTCTCATATGTGACTCAAATAATTGAAATACTAAATCAATTAGGTCAAGGGAACTATAACTAAAACTTGATCACTATCACTAATTCATCCAAGATACCACATGAAGCATATGGATGCATGACTTCTAAGTAGAATTGAAGACTATAGGTATTCAAGGATATCTAAGGTATTCAACCAAACTTGAAAAGGGAACCATCAACCTATATGGTTTTCAATGGTACAATAAGAACTAGGTTCAATCATATGAGAAACAACCAATCCAAGGGGAAATGTGGTTTCCCTTTAGTTGGTCTAAGGGAACCTATCAATGATGGTTATGGGGACAAGGTATAGGGTGTCTCTAGGTCTATCCTATGGAAAGGATGTTTTTAGTTCGACATATGGAGGGCCTCCAACAAAAAGAAGATGATGTGTTCTTTAGAGAATGATGAGTGATATCACTAGACGATGAAGAGAATTGGGGGACTAAGACACTAATGAGATATGTGGGGTCATGAAGTGGGGATCTCAAACTTAATTTATTCAAAAAATAATGTCATGGATAACTTGGAAACATATGTTAAACTCATAATAATATTAGGGGAGCAACATTATAGGGGGAACTAGGGAACATGGCTGCAATGCATGTACCCATAGTGGAAATTAAAGGGGTATTAAGGTTGAATATGAGAGATAAAAGTACCAATAATATTCCATGGGTGACTCATCACAACATTTTCCGAATAAAGGTGACTAGGGATTCTACCACAATAAGATGATATACCATATTTAAGAATGTTAAGGAGCACTATTTTTTAATCATTTCCCAGTTGCTTAAGCACATGAGAGAGAAAGGATAAGGGGAGGAGAGGAGATAAATGTCCAATGCATGACCAAATGAATCGATGGAACATGTGAGGAAATATGGAATAGACCAGGGGTAGAACCTTGAGGGTAATCTCCTTAAAGGAAAATGAATGGTGGAAAAATAATGGAACTTTTAAAGTATGGATGAAGAGGTGGGATCATAAGTAAAATGAAATATTAAACTACTAAAAATATTGGATTCCATGGTGTTAGCCAATGAGTGATGATAATGAATTATATTTGGCTAATTGAAAAATCACAAACTAGATGGGTTCCCAAGCTTAGGGGAAGAGAAACAACATGGGTGTTGAATGACACATGGTGTACTAATGATTGTCACCTATGTAAGGAAGGATATACAACCAAACAAGGGAAAGGAAAAGGGTTGATAAGATATGCCACTTTCCTTGATAGGGGGGTATCCTATAGAAAAACAAACGGGAACAAACAAAGTTGATTGACATGATGTTTTCTAGGGGGAAATCACACATATATGCCATTTTGAGGAAATATACCTGTAATAGGAGGTCACATACATAGAAACAATACCAAAGAATAAAAGTGCATCTAAAAAGTAAACCAAATGTACAAGTAGCAAATAAAACAGGAACATGGGATAAATTACATGCAGAAAATACAATGGGGAAATCGAGGCTTCATAGGAAAACCCTCAATCATGGAAATGGATCATATAATCAAGAAAACAGTGGAATCATGTGTGAATGATGTGTCAAATAAGAGTCATAGGATCCCATATGAGAAGGAATAAAATATTTCCCCTGGACCAAATCGCTATAAAAGTGTGACTCCCATGGTTCTATGTGTCATTTTCATCGTTCACCATTGGAGGAGATTGCGGGGTCCAAAACTTCAGGCATTGATTTCTTCCATTCCCTCTACCATATTCAAATCACTTGACTTTTAGGTTAGTTGTCTCACCTTAACCTTAATTTCTGTCCATTTCATGAACATGTAATGCGTGGAGAGACCTCTTAGTTTTGTGACAGATTCCAGTCTTGTTTGTAAACTAAAGAAATATTCATATGGTTTGAAATAAGCCCCACATACTTTGCATGACAAGATTGATAATTTATTTCTTAATATTGGTTTCAAATTTTGTAAATATGGTCATAGTATTTATGTATTACATGTTCATGGTGATACTATAATTTTTGAACTGTATGTTGATGATTTAGTCATAATAAAAAACATTGCTAACTTGATTTTTTGCTTGAAGAAACAACTCTTAGATACCTTTGAAATGAAAGACCTTGTTTTTTTCATTTATTTCTTGGCATAATTTTTTTGCAAATGAATGATGGTATCTTTATTTCTCAGCCAAAATATGTTTTGGATCTTTTGAAACAATTCATAATGGATGGATATAAGTCTTCTTCTATGCCTTATTAGTAAAGCGTTAAATTGTCTAATGACTGTGAATCTGCTTGAGTCAACACCATCCTTTATTGATAGTTGGTTGGTAACCCAATTTAACTCACTCATAGTCAACCTGATCTCTATTTTTGGTAATGATGTTTCCCACAATAGTGGGACATTGATCAAAATGCACAACATAAGTGTAGATAGACACCCACACAACACAAAAAAAAATACACAATGGCACCAAATTATCCTTTTATTAAATCATACAAAAAATACAAATTCTTGGTTACATTTAGGGTGAATTCCCTTATTTCATATCTTAAGTCAGTCTCTTGTATGCTTCAGTTAGTGACGGTTTTAGTCAAGAGGCTAATTTTGTGGTTGCAATTACAAACTATACATAATAACCCCTTGACCTATGCCATGATATGATTTTATACTCTTAATATGTCACCTTAGTTTCCCTCTCTTACTCCTTATAGAAACCTCTTGTTTCTTATGAAATCTCTATGGTGAACCATGCCATCTGGAATCCTAAACCATGACCATTACTTTTGCATTCAATGTTGTGTTAAATGTATAGGATTGGGAGTCATTCTCTGAGACTTGTGTTGTATCAAGTTAGGTACTTGTGTGGTACCAACTCATGTGGTTATACTATGTGATATATTTCTAGCCATGGTCAGTGAGTGTTATAAGTCTCCTTTAGGGATTAGCTACCCCTAGAGTGAATTACTTTAGCATATGACTATATGACCTGGGGCAATATATATGATCATAAGAATGTAATAATTCTTTTGAGTATGATATGATAATATGGTTAAATAATAAATACACATGTGGACCATGTAATAATTAATTAATGATAATGAGATAAAGCACAGAGAAAGAGAATGTATTTGAATTGGCCATATTTACCTCCAAGTGAAATCAAATTGTAAAGGATTCAATAAAGCCTCAATTGTAATAAATCATGCATCAGTTAACTCAGAAGTTCCATGCAAAATATAATAATAGAAATTAAGCATGGATGACACTAATTGTGAAGCACTAAATACATTCAGTTAACCTCCTAACTTTATGGTTATGCACTTTGTTAGATTTTTATAATTTAATCAATATGATCTAGGATCTTATATGAGAGAAAACATGCACAACAATAATCACAAGAGATAAGAGACAAAGAATTTTCCTCGTCATAGGAATTTCTACAGAGCCAACCTTTTTTCATGTTGGTTGTAGGCCTAGCCTCCATGTAGGCCTTCATCTTCTTCAACGGTTATATCTGACCATGGGAGGCCCAACTTGCCACCATGTCGGAAAGGCCCTCCCAACACTTATATCTGACCATGGCAGGCCCAGCCTGCCACCATGTCAGAAAGGCCTAGCACTCACATTTGACCATGGGAGGCCCAACCTGCCACCATTTCAGAAAGGCTCGTCCAACACTTATATTTGACCATGGGAGTCCAACCCTACCACCATGTCAGAAATTCCCAGCACTCACATCTGACCATGGGAGGCCTAGCCTGCCACCATGTAAGAAAGGCTCATCACTTACATTCGACCATGGGAGGCCTAGCCTGCCACCATGTTGGAAAGGATCAACACTTACATCCGAACATGGGAGGCCCAACCTGCCACCATGTCGAAAAGGATCAACACTTACATCCGAACATGGTGTTAGAATAATCAACCCATATTTTATCCACTTAGACATTAATTTCATTATTTTTGTCTTATTTGCCTAGTTCATGTGTCCCACCTTGTGCAAGTTGTCATTTGCCTATCTATAATGGTAAAACTTGCCTTATTTGACTCATGTAGCACATGGGAGAGCTAAAGGAATCAATTCTACTTTATTCCTGGCCTCCTAGGTGCCCTTCTACTTTTTTTGCTTTATTGCCTGCTTTTTCAGTGTTTTAAGGCAAAAGGAAAAGCTAGACTAGGTGAGGTTGACTAGTTTTTTTTCCTACACATCCTCCTCGCTTTTATCCATGCAAAAGCATGTATGAGCTGCCATTCCACCACTCTTTAGCTTGCCTAAGCCATTTTTCCAATTCGTGAGCTCCATGACAGATTTGGGATCAACTTTTTACACCTATGGGGGATTTGCTTATTTTTAGTAAGCCTGCTTTATGCTAGATTCAAATTTATCCTCATGCATTCGAATCCCTCATGTATGTTATTTATTCAGCAACCTATTATTTTACAGGTTTGGCTATTGTACACTGATTTAATACAGTTTAGTGTTCAGCTCCAATTTTCAATCTCTTTGTGAGTGATTTTGCATGATCAATTGTTAATTGTTGTGAGTAAAATTAATATATCACCTGGTTCAATTTCCACATGGTATCAGAGCCATTGTAGGTTGTTTCTCTCCTTCAATTTTTTTTTTGCAGGTTCGACATCAGTGACTAGGAGCCTTCTACTGACAGCCGGGACAGATTTTCTAAGCTATGGATCAATCACAGAAAACTATCTTGACTCCCTTCAATTTATTTGAATGGAAAGCAGAGATGGAGATACTGTTGAGAGAGAAAGGCCTCTACAGGGTGACTATGGCAACAGAAGCAGAGCCCAATGTAGCTGCAGAGAAGATAAAATGGCACAACAAGAGGGATGAGGCTTATGGCCTCCCGTGTCTTAGTATTTCCAGAGACCTCCTTTTCCATCTTGATGGATTGACATCACCGAATGAAGTATGGGAGAAGCTTGCTGATATTTTTGGAAAGACAGATGAGATGAGGGGACATCAAATCGAAAATGAGTTGATTTCTCTGAGTCCAAATAGCTTTGAATCCCTGCAGCTATATTTCTCCAAGTTCAAAGCACTAGTTTTGTAGCTGAAACAGTGTGGGATCGAAAAGAAAGATGATCAGCTCATACTGACCATCCTCTCAAAGCTACGCCCTGACTATTCAGTGTTTGTTTCGACCTTCTATGCCACAAAACTGACAACTCAAACCTAGAAGATGCCTAACATTGCAGATTTCATGGAATCTCTCACACAAGAACAGGAGAAGCTGGTGATGATGGGCACCATCAAACCATCCAAAGATCAAGCTTTGATTGCTGGAGATTCGAAGGTGGATTCAAAAGGAAAAAAGAAAGCTAAAAAGCCACCTGAGCAAAAGAGAGACAAGAAACAGTCTCCGGAGGATCCACAAGGTCCCAAGAAGAATAACCAGAAGAGGAAAAACAAAGGTGAAATGAACAAGTGCGCATACTGCAATAAGGGCAATCACTCTGAAAGCTCTTGTATGAAAAAGCAGATAGACATGCTAACCCAACTCCTGGAGAAGAATGGCATCTCCCTTCTAGAAAGCTCAAAGAAGAGAGAAGGAGGATCAAGTTCAAATGACAGGGAGAGAGTTCATGCTCTAGTTGCTGGCACATCAAGCTCACCCAGTTTTATCATCGATTCTGGAGCTTCAAGACACATGGTTTTGACTAAGGAGGCCTTCTCCTCACTGGACATGTCGAAAGGACCATCTATTGTACTGGGAGATGACTCTCTCACTGAAAGTAAAGGAAAAGGAAGAATAGATATTGATCATGGTCAGTTCAACAATGTGTTGTATGTGCCTGGTCTCGCCTCCAACCTCCTGTCAGTGTACCAGATGACCCACACTGGGTCTCCAAATAAATTCATATTCTCCCCCGATGAAGTTGAGATCACAGAGATCTCAAGTGGTAGAGTCATTGAAAAAGGAGTTGCAAATCATGCTCAAAAGGTATACATGTTCTCACACTTCCTACCTTACTCAAACCCCTCTGCTCTTCTCATTCATGCTAATGAAGCCAGCAAGCTTTGGCATGAAAGGTTTGGCCACCTAAATTACAAGTATCTTTTTGATCTTAGTGAAAAAGAGATGGTCATAGGGTTTCCCAAGATAAAATTTTCCAAAGGAGTCTGCCAAGGTTGTATCCTAGGAAAACACCCAGAGCACAAATTTGAGAGAGTTAGTCATGAGAGAAACTCTACACCCCTCGAGCTGATCCACAGTGATGTTGCTGGCCCATTCCATCATATGTCCATGAGTTAGGACAAATATGCATTGAATTTCATTGATGACTTTTCCAGGTATTGCTGGGTTCACTTCCTGAAACACAAGTCTGAAGTTTTTGGCCTATTCAAAGTCTTTAAGGCTTTGGTTGAAAACCAGTCTGGAAGGAAACTCAAGGCCCTCAGATTTGACAATGGTGGTGAGTATGTCGAGTCTAACTTTATTAATTATTATGCAGAAGCAGGTATTTAGATGCAGCATTCTATCCCTTACACACCATAGCAAAATGGTGTTGCTGAGAGGAAGAACAGATCACTGAAGGAGATGGCAACATGCATCATGGAGGCCAAAAATTTGCCACCAAAGTACTGGGATGAAGCTATCAGCTGTGCAGCCTATATTCAGAATAGGGTGCCTCACAAACATCTTGATGGCATGACTCCCTTTGAAGCATGGAGTGGGCACAAGCCAGATGTGACCCATTTCAGGATTTTTGGCTCAAAGGCTTGGGCTAGAATCCCAACAGAGAAGAGGAAGGATTTGCAGTCCCAAAGCCAAGAGTGTATTTTTGTTGGATATTCTAAAGAGTCAAAAGGGTACAAGTTGATAAATTTGAGCACAAACAAAGCCTTCATTGAAAGGTGTGTTCAGTTTGAAGAAGAACCCCTTACAGCAATGGAAGTTGGTGAAGCCTTCTTCACCACATGAACCTCAAGAAGTAAGTAAAGAGTTTGTTGAACATGCTGATTCTGATTTGTCTGATGGATATGAGTTTATTGCAGACCCTAACAGCCCCACAAGGCC
>LPNX011056472.1:393072-441397 GCA_001517045.1 Pseudotsuga menziesii
AGTCAGGATTAATGGGGGGTGTTAGAATAATCAACCCATAGTTTACCCACTTAGACATTAATTTCATTATTTTTGTCTTATTTTCCTAGTTCATGTGTCCCACCTTGTGCAAGTTGTCATTTGCCTATCTATAATGGTAAAACTTGCCTTATTTGACTCATGTAGTGCATGGGAGAGCTAAAGGAATCAATTCTACTTTAATCCTAGCCTCCTAGGCGTCCTTCTACTTTTTCTGCTTTATTCCCTGCTTTTTCAGTGTTTTAAGGCAAAAGGAAAAGTTAGACTAGGTGAGGTTGACTAGTTTTTTGTCCTACACATCCTCCTCTCTTTTCTCCATGAAAAAGCATGTATGAGCTGCCATTCCACCACTCTTTATCTTGCCTAAGCCATTTTTCCAATTCCTGAGCTCCATGACAGATTTGGGATCAACTTTTTACACCTATCGGGGATTTACTTATTTTTAGTAAGCCTTCTTTATGCTAGATTCGAATTGCTCCTCATGCATTTGAATCCCTGATGTATGTTATTTATTCAACAACCTATTATTTTACAGGGTTGGCTATTGTACACTGAGTTAATACAGTTTAGTGTTCAGCTCCAATTTTCAGTCTCTTTGTGAGTGATTTTGAATGATCAATTGTTAATTGTTGTGAGTAAAATTAATCTATCACCTGGTTCAATTTCCACACATGGGAGGTCCAACCTGCCACCATGTTGGAAAGGATCAACATAGAATCACATCAGAGCTGATTACGTCCAAGGATAACTTGCGAGCTTCTCCAGGAATGATTACATCTGAGGAGAACCTACACGACCGTTTACATCTGAGAAACCTACTATATTCGCCAGGATTTTATGCTCAGAAAACCTATCTCAACGGCTATGCTAGAACTCCCTCTTTCAAGATATCTCGATCTAGATCACAAACTAGAGCTTCACTGCTCCTCTCTCCCAAGTAGCCGAGAAAGTGGCAAAATATTTTGCCTTGTTTGTACTTAGCGCCATGCAGGAATCCTTCTTGATAAACCAAGAGATCACACTTGATCCCATACTAAAGAAACACCCCAAAGTGCTCTTCCTATCAATGGAACTACCCAATACGAATCCACATAACCCTCCAGGTTAATCTTCTGATTTGCTTCATACTTGAGCCCATAGTCAACTGTACCCTTTAGGTACCTCACTGCATGATTTGCAACCATCAGGTGAACATGTCTCGGATCCATTAGGAATTGGCTCAATGTTTTCACAGCAAAGAAAATATCTGGTTTCGTGTTCATCTGGTACATCAATGACCCAATCATCTGACGATACATCGTAGCATCAACTGACTCTGATGAAGCATCACTCTCCCTCTACATTGAAATATTATGTACTGGAGTGACAAGTAGCTTCCTCTACTACTAATATTCTATGTATCAATTTAGGGTCACTGGATACCAAGATCCGCTATCTTGAACCTTTTCAAAAGTTCTTCTCACACCCATCTGTGAGCTTGTCATCCTCTATAGGATTTCATCTTTAACCTTGTAGCAAAGGTTAAGATATTCATCACTCTATGTGATCTTCAAGCTCCTCATTTATGTGTTATCCCATGGGTGCCTTCTAAGCTTGTACAAGGCCTTCTTTAATTTGCACACATGATTCTGACTGTCATGTGTCTCAACTTCTAGTGGCTACAAATGTCTCTTCGTATTCTATGCATTCTTTTTGTGAGAAGCATCATGCTACGAATCTCGCCTTGTATCCCACAATGTTGTCATCTATTGCATGCTGGATCTTGTAGATCCATATTTCAGGTCTCGATACTGCATCCTAGACATCATTCTTCTTGAACTGGTGCACTCCTTCCCTTTATTCTTGGTTGTTTCTTCATAGATGGAAGGTTTTGCATCAATGATGTTGCTCAAATGTGTCACATAACTGCACTGTGTCTGAGACCTCTTTATTTCTTTGAAAGTATTGTCATATTATTCTTTATCTTGTATTATTTCTTGAACTGTCGTCACTTATTCTTTGGAACAAGTCTCATCCTTCTTTTCTTGTAGGCGATTGTATGTGATATTTCCTACAAGTCAAATGCATTAGTTGTATGGTTAGAAACATTTCATAAGGCATATTCATGATGGAAAACTCTTATGCATAAAGATATAATCATGCAACTATTTTCGCCAATACAACATTCATCCATATCTCATGGAAACTTTTTAGATGCCTACCATCTCTACCATGACATCATTGAGATTGTGCACTAATCCAATATGTCAGCAAAGAGGTTTCATTCTATATAAGTAGCAATGGAGAGTTGTATAGCACCATGAGCTACTTACCCATCACATGCATATTAGTAGTATACTGTCATTAATGTAAACATTCTATCATGCATAACACATCAACTGAATATAAACAAATGCATAACAAAATATTATCATGAAATGACAATTGAATACTTATCTTTATTTGTTTCATGGGTAGACTTACTTATCTTTATTTGTTTCATGGGTAGACTCCTTTCAGCTTCATCATCTTCTTCATTCATAACAACATCATTTCTTATCCAAATGCTAAGATGGATAAGAGGTTCTTCAAGAATTGATTTCTTCATATTCCTCATCACTTGAGGGATCTTCTTTGAATCGTGAGAGCTTGATCTTCAGTTGCTCCCATATTCTCTTCTCTTATTATGGTTTGAGCTTCTTCTTGTGTGCACTCTTTCTAGATCCCGCTGAAGGTAATCACTTCCTTCTGGTACACATTCCTCGAATGAATGAATCCCATGATCATGGGAGGCCATTCAAGGTGGTTATAACAATAACTATTCTTATTCGATTGCTTTGTCATAGCATCAAACATTTCCTTTTGGTGTCTTCATGAGGGATGAGATGATATTTAATAGAATCTTCAATGATTCTCTTGGATCTAGCCTTAGCCTCATCTCCCTCTGGCTCTTATAACTTCTGTACTGAAATACTGATCCAAGTCAATTTCTTCAAGGATCACAGAGTTCCTATACTTCTTCCGATTTATATTCTTCCCTTTAAAATATCTTTGTCAAGGAATCAAACATATGTTTAGGTGTATTTAAGGAAGACACTTGTGGTATAAGGTGATCCTCTTGGCCTTGACCAAGTTCTTCTTATGTAAGGCTTTTAGCCTCATCTCCCTCTAGAACTGGAACCTCTCCACTTATGTAGGTGTCCAATTCATTTTCTTCAAGAACCAGTGAAATCCTATACTTCCACGCTCATAATTTTTCAGCTTCACCAAGATTTTCATCAAGCTGTTGTGATAGGTCATTTTGAAATGAGAACCTCAAATGTAAATAGCAAAAGGTTAGATCTTACTGATTTTAGGTGTTTGTCCTGGTTCCGGATCTGGCTGATCTAGGGTTTGTCAGAGAAACTCTAATTTTCAAAACTTGGAATCTTTCAGATCTGATTGTATAGAAAGATGTGCCTCCTGAAGGTGAGCTGAGAAGCATACTCATTTTCCCAAAACTGTGATAAGAACTGCAAAATATATGATGCCCTAGCTTTCTTCAATTTCTTCTACATAATTTCCTGATATTGTTTTTGCAATATATCTGAAATTACTACTCCTCTATGTCTGAAACTTATCACAGATGTAGCCTCATCTGTCCTCTTTCCAACACTGCATGTTTGAGCAGAATTGGTTTCACCAATTGGGACTTATAAGAGTTTTTCCAAGGTGACTTATTTTAGGACTGTTCAACATAGCGAAATTGTACAGACTTCCACGTGTCACTGTTTCACCTTAGGGGGATAAATTTTTTATCATAGTAATTAAAGTCCATACCCTATCTGGAACATCTTGAAAAATTTTATTTGGACCTTTGTAACCTGAGATATAGCAATTCTCCCTAGGTGTCCTCTATAGGGATGAATCCTGGGAGAGGCTTGAACCTTGATTTGGAGGAATCATATCTACCAAAATATAGCAATTATGAGGCTGAAATTTTTACACAGTGTTCAGCATGAATTTTTGTTTTTCCTGTAAAAATGTTGGCTTCTGATCCTTCTCCAATAACGAGATATAGCGAATGTACCAAAGCTACTATTTTTAGTATTTTAGGGTTTTCTGGTCTGAGGTCAAATTAGGGTTTTACTTTCTCGAATTTTTACCCAACCAAAAATTTTGATCTTGGTCTCTAAATTTTTATTTTGAGGAGATAAATCCTATGCCGGGCTCACTCAAAAATTTCTCTTATGTGAAAAGCCCTAATTTCCCACAGTAGTGACAGGTCAAAAGCTGAAAATGATCGGAATCAAATTCTGCTTAGACAGAAAGATGCACCCTTCAATAGAGAGTTATCCTAGCCTCCTTTTGCTAATGATATGTGGAGAGAGACCAAAAAAGTCAGAATCCCTAGCTTCTGCAGCTGCACAGTGTCTTCTTCTCAGGTTAGCTCTGATACCATGTTAGTTTTTTATCATTTAATCAAGGTGATCTAGGATCTTATATGAGAGAATAACATGCACAAAAATAATCACAAGAGAAAAGAGACACAATTAATTTTTCTCGGGGAAACCATAAAGGAGAAAACCACGCAAATTCTGCAGAGATATAATCAACACCAGTAGGAAAAGTAAAACCCAAAAACATAAAGATGATCTCCGATAGTAGTTGTCTCTCTCACTTGTGCCAACTCCTCCTCTCTCACTCATGCGCTACAGTTGAGTGAGTGTGTGTCTCAAATGGAGAGGCTCACTCTCTATTTATACTAGTTTCGGACTTGACAATTACTTACGAGGGATGAATTCTGTAGGAGAGTATAATAACCCTAGTACCCCAAAACTGTGGGGACTATTGCCCCGTCTTACAATGGAGGGTTAACCTCTATGAATTGATTACATTAATGATTCTCCTGATAGGAACATCGGGATACAAATAAATACAGTATATAAAATATACAAGTGAATACATTCCAAAGTTACAAATACATCAACACACTAAGTTGAATATTGAGTTCAGTTTAGTTAGTTCACAATCTATTTAGTCAGTTCACATTCAATTCATATAGTTCACATTCATTTCAGTCAGTTCACAACCAGTTCAAGTTAGTGAACATTGATTTAAATATAATTATGGAAGAGTTGGGAACTTGGAAATTTTATTATAGAGTTTTTGTGGATCTCTCTTCTCTACTGCTAAGGTGCTATCTCTTATCAGGCAATATGGTAGTGTGTTGTAAGCCATTCTTTGCAAATATATCTATCATAATCAAAGACTTGTTGGGTTTTTCATCCTTTTTGTTTGGAGGGTTTCCCAAGGTATATCTTATCTCTTACGGATGAATGATTTATGTGGATAATTTATTTATGAGAGTCATATGTGAAGTAATTGATTGATAAAAATTTTAAATTCAAGCTTCTCCGACTTTTCTCAAACATCCGACATGCTACAAAAACCTCCACACTAATATAAGTTCTCCTTGACTCTTTCAATGATTCATTTTATTGACCAAAACCTATCGTTTTATTCATTTTCAAATTATTCTAAATCAACATTTGCCAATCAAATATATGACTTTGCTTCTGCTTAGATTTAAATTCAGTCTTGAATCTATCTGTTTCCAATATTTTTTCTCCTGATTGTTCATCATTTCCCATTGTATTTCCATCCCATTGATTTCTCCAAATATTAGGTCCTTAATTTACCACTTCTCTCTGGTGTCAACCTTTTTTGTCTACTTTATTCCAACTTGATCATTATTTGGGAAGTTCTCTATATTGAGCTCACCCTACATGACGTGTACTTCATTAATAGTGTTAGTGGAGTTTTCTAAAATGAATCTATGTCTTACTCTCCTATTTTTATGGAGTGGGTTAATCCCAATTGACAGAGATACAAATCAATTACCAGAATTAACCTAAGATCCTAAGCTTTCTTTCATGGAGTTTGAGAAGGGGAGGCAGAGAGGAGAATACCTCTTATAGCCTTAAATTTTGATGGAGTTTCTTCATAGTTTATCTTGCATCCCTTTGAATATCCTTCACACCTAAACATATAGCAACAAAAACCCTTCCTACTATCCTACTGAACAATCTTTAAGAAATTCAAGATAGATCTAGTTTCCTACCAATGAAAATTAAAAATACATCTTGGAGGGAAAACATTGAACAAGAATTGGGGGTAAAACTAAATTGATCCATAATAGATGCAAATGGAGAAATACTTAAAATCCTTGAAGGTTCCTTCCTTATCCTTTTATTATACTTTCTCCTCTACCATCCATGCCTTTGGTGCCCAAAATCCCTTATAGTAGAAAAGCCATTTCTAGCCTTCAATTCCTCCAGCGTGCCTTTACTCTCATTTTCTGTCCTTTAATTAACCTCATAGTCCTTTCTTATATAGCATTGGGATTTGTGCACCCAGATACTAAACATGAATGTGGAACTAAACTCTTCCATAAATTTTTATTATTTTCATCAAAAACCCACATTTGATAGTTTTTTGAGGCATTTAACTTTATTTTAAGGATTTCTAGGACAATTAATACACATGTTAGGTATTTTTTCCAATGTATGAGTTATAGAAACTAGGTTTTGGCCCTTAAGTGGTAATGGACTTAGAATCTATAGAGAATTTTTTGTGTTTAAAAATTTCTTCCTCTGTGCAAGTAGTGGTTAGATGAGATATTAAATATCTCCATTTTTACAAAATTCCTATCTTCATGTTGCGAGCGAAATAAAAATATATTTTTAGACCATCACTCTTAAGGGTGTTAATTTTATTGTTAATAGATGCACCCTAATGTGTGAGGTTTGAAGCTATGACAAGGGATGAAATACATTGATTTATCTTTTATTCTAATACTCTTCATACTGATACTTTTCAGTGATGAGGGAATGATGGTAAATGAGTAAGATATTGAGCGCAAAAGTTTGAAAAGAACTTGCGAGTCAAACAGGGAAATAACCCAAATATACGATATCTTACCGAGGTGGGTATACCCATGCTCAACAGTAAACAAGCATGGATACACAAAATACACAGTGGATCCATGTAAAAAGAAAATATTTACAAAAATGTATACATGCACTTTGATGAGTGAAAACTATTCAGGTCTTCATGGTACTTTGACATGGTAGTTTAATCTTGCGCAACTCAGGTAGTGCATCAATGAGTGATACAACTGTCTTTCCCAAGGTCTTCAATACAAAAAAAAATAGTACAAGTTTATATCATGCGTATAAATGAGCTAATGTTGAGCATAATTAAACACCATCTGATTACCAGTCATTGATGTAAACCATTAACAAATGTGAGGAGACCCTCCCATAAAGATGATGGAATCCAAGGTACTTGAGTACAAACTAAAAAGTGTGAATATATATTATGGAGTAAAAAAATTAAAGAATCAAACAATCAGGCGTCAATGATATATATCCACTGTCATTTGCGAGGAAACTTGTCACTAATGACTGCAAGATCCAAGGTAGTCTTCGGGTTCCTAGATCCACTTCCTAGATGATGATTTGGCATCAATGGGAGTAGATCCATCAAAATGAGTTCATTTATGCATACCACATCAACTGACACGAAACTGAGATCAATAGGTTGATATAATTTTCTAGAGCTACGAGACCCAACAATGTATAATGACACAATGAA
Organism: Pseudotsuga menziesii; assembly: GCA_001517045.1. Classification (NCBI taxonomy): domain Eukaryota; kingdom Viridiplantae; phylum Streptophyta; class Pinopsida; order Pinales; family Pinaceae; genus Pseudotsuga; species Pseudotsuga menziesii. The sequence continues at coordinate 400,708 of LPNX011056472.1, forward strand.
GTCTGACATGATTGGTCGATAATATTTGAGGAATGTATGACACTGGTTCGAATTCCCTTGAACACATAACACAATGCATAGTGACACTTGGAAACATAATACTTGAGTAACAAACCATTGTGAAATTCTCCAATTCCAATTGAATTAACAAAACATCCATAGATGATAGGAAGAATAACCTATAGGTGGATATCCGTTCAAATTACTGGTACAACTTCCTAAGGAAAATATAAATGGTGTACTTATAACTGATGCAGAGATGTGTGTCATGTTCAAGGGTGTTATACCTCATATTAGAACTTCTCCATCTGAGTGATGATACTCAATGCATCCTCACAAAAAAGGACTAGTTGGATTGAAGGGCCTTATCACTATAGGGGGTTTTGACCTAAATTATTCAAGCTTTACTCTGGCATCAATATTTTTTGGTTACGAGTTTGAGATATATACAGGACTTGCCTATTGACAACCCATGTATCATACATGAGTTTCATACATACAACCCGTGCATTTACCCCAAAAGTTTCACATGCGAGTTCCCTTAAGGAAACTCGTGTACATACACATGTTTCTCTCTTTTCACATGCGTATTCCATTAAAAATTGTTAAAAATAAAACCAAACTAATCACATGGTGGTTGGGGTTGATTTGGAAACTGCTCCAACTCCCTCAACTACCTTATCCTTGTAACTCCTCCTCCCAATAGAAAATAAAAAGAGGAGAGGGGATAGAGGAAAAGGGGACCTTTTGGACATAAGGTTATGCTAGAGGATGCCTTTTAGAGAAGAGAAGCAAGAGGGCTCAGATCTAGGTTTCAAGGAATCGAGATCACACAGAGCTGAAGGTGCTTGGAGAAGGGTAGTTTCTTTGTCGCAGGTATCAGAGCAATAGAGTTAAGGAGCACTTGGAAAGAAGACAAGGCTAGGATCAATATTAGAAATAGGGTATGCATCCTCTTCATCCTTAAAATTTTTCTTTATTATATACTTGCAGAACCTCATATGTTGGTCTGTAGAACCCCTAGTATGTTGGTGGCATCAACCCAAGCCATAAGATAAATTACCTGACAATAGAACTAGCGACTCTACTGGGGAGTCACCTTTGTTTTGGGGTCTCTTTGTATATTTTTTATTCCAGCCTGTCAATTTTTGGTCCTGTTTGTGACTTGCAAAAGCAATATCCATTTTAATCTAGTATGATTTCTTAGGTTTTTTGAGTCAATTTTTCTCCTTTTGAATTTTTTTTGAAGAATCCATGAGTGCATGCTACTTGCAGTCGTGTATTTACCCAGAATACATGGGTATTATAATATACAATCGCATACCATACGCGAGTTAACTCTTGCACAATCACATTTTTCCTATGACTTGTTTTTGAAATATAGGGTTTGGTCCCTTCTAGTTTTCTTTTGAATTTTTGAGATCTTCAATACTTTTTATGGAGCTTCAATAGTCTGTTACTATTTTTTGGTCTCTTTTTGAGTGACCTATAAGCCTCTTTCAGTTGGTTGGAGTGAATATTTGTAGAAGATTTGATTTAGTTCTCACCGCTTGGTTTATGCTTGGATTGTGTGTATGTAGAGTCTGGGTATCTTAAATCTTGTTGATGTTTGAATACTCTTGCTATCCTGTCACTTAAATGGTTGACTTGACCTCTTCTTTCCCTAGTTTGAATAACTTTGTTGTAAATACTTTGTAGTTTTTTCCAAGTTGGTTATTGTCGAACTTCTTGGGTTCTTTGAAGTTTGTTTTTATTATATGATAGGCCTGAGTCTATTTTATACAAATTTTTACATTTGAATTTCATTTTGTGCATAATTTCTCATTTCTCATTTCATTTTTGAAAAGAAAAGAAAAGAAAAAAAAATGCTAAATATGTGCATACTAGTCTAGGTGCCTTAAGTAGATGCATGTGCATAGTTTTTTATTTTTCAAAAAGTAAAAGAAAAAGAGAATCCTTATTTCCAAAGTAAAGTAGGTAGTTTTCATTATTTTGAAAAGAAAATAAAAAATAAGTGACATTATCAATTTGAAGTGCATTACATCATGTATCTTTTGCTTTCTTAGTTGAGTCAAAACTTCCATCAGTTTCACAATCATTTACCCTAAGTAAATAATAGCCTCTAAAAAGGGATTACAATTTAAAATTAATTAGTAAAGTTTTATTTTTAGGGACAACACTTACTATCTTAAGTTAGGGTTTTGCATTAGGGTTCATTTTTAAACTATCCAAAACCATCAAATTCAGACATAGTGTCTTTTCTCATAGGAAATCCAACCTTGCAAGGAAGTGAACTAGAAAGATCCTCTCACACAAGAGTCAAGCTCAAGGTCATGCCAGATTGGTTTGCATAGATACCCATCCAATACTCTGTTTAGCATACACCATAACTATTGTGCATTCGGGGATTCACTCAGTACCACCCTTGACCCCGTGCAGTGCCAGTAATGTTTGAGTTTTGGGGTTTGTTACCCTAACCATGCACCTAAGTTGGACTGATGACTGTTCCTCTGGAACTTATTTGTAGGATTGGTAGCCTTAGTATATTGACTACTAGGACTCTTACACATGTTATTGTGGAAGAATATTTCCACGGTACCTAGGAAATATGTGGGAGGAAACCCCATGCGACTATTTGGAAAAGCGGTTGGTGATTCAAATGATTTCCCTAGAGAAATTGAATTGGGACCCTGGGTAAATGTTCTTCAACCCTTCACTCATTTTTTCTAGGCCCTTGTCATCTCAAACTTTCCTTTCGAAGGTATATCTATTTGCCTATTTTGGATACTTAGGAGTTTTCTAGTAGTGTGTTTTTTGGATTGTTTTTGTTCTAGGTTGACCTTTATGTGTGTGAATAAAATATTTAGTAGTGGGGGATCAATATCTCCGTAGGTCAAGGAAGTTATAAAACCTTCCACCACTTACAGTGCATCCCCCACTGCTAAGTCGTAGGTGAAGAGTAAACATGAGCAGTTCCTTTGAGTCATCTGGTATAAGTGAGAGTCCTGGAGAACCTGAACTTAGATATACTCAACCTGATATTCTTTCAGTAGAAGTTGAAGACTTATAAGCTAAACAATTTGTGAGAAATTTTAAACCACCCATTACTGATTTAGAATAGTTAGTCCTTGTAACATACCAAATAGAATAATATGTAAATAAAATAATAAATTATATTAAGTAATTAATTAATTAATATTATATATGCTAAATGAAACAATGGAATGAGAAAAGACATAACTCTTCACTATTATGTACTATATATATATTTAGAGACGATGTATTCATATCATCATTCAATAATCAAAATATATATTTATTAAATATTATCCAACATGTAAGGTTTTATCCTTACAAGTGGTATCAGAGCTACCAGGATTCTTGACATCTCATCTCCTCCATTCTCCTTCCCTCATATTTTCATTCCATTAATCCACCATTTCCATTTTCATTCCACTAATCCCCCTTCAAATCCAAAAACAAGAAGTGGGTTTCTAAAACCACACTTGGTTTTATTAAACTAAACCCCTTCTTGAACTCCTCTATTCTCCTTCCCTCTTCTTTTCATTCCACTAATCTTCCATTTCCATTTTCATTCCACTAATCCCCCACCAAAGCCAAAAACAAGACGTGGGTTTATAAAACCACAAGTCTTCCCCACAAAATAATATAATAATAACAAATTATTATTATTAATAACTATTATTTTTTTGGACAAGAACGATTATATTTGTATTAATCGCTTTTTGGTGTAACCAGAATCTATAGCGTACAAAATTAAAGAGGGATTATGACCTCTAATAGTGCTGCCATCCTTCTTATGAATTATGAATATCTTGGGAGATAAATACCACTTGCTTCTAGATCTTTTTCAAGAACAAGACAAGAATTTATTACAAGAGAAAATTCTCACGAACTGTGAGCAGAGAAGAGAGAAGAAGCAAAACATTAATTAGAAAGGGAGGTAAAATGCCCCTTAATGAAAGGGTCCAACTGCTTCTGAGAGCCCAAGAAAATATTAGAGGCCTCTTCCTTTTCCCTACGTTCTTTTTTGGTCTTTCTCCCTCTGGTGAGGGGAGGAGAAGGGGATGGGAAGTCTTCAGGTTCAGAGCTTTCCTTTGACCCAAAGGAAGGGACTAAGGAAGAGAGTTTTGCTTGGCCTGAAGTCTCATGATATAACGTTTGAGAATATCTCATGGAGCCTGAAGGAAGGCATGGAGAATATTATTTCATGGTGGGGGCAATGACAACTATCTCCGTCGGGATAGGAGTATCTAGGGGGGTCCCACCCTGAATCGGATCTTCCGCTGTTTCAGAATCTTGAGCTTCGACTTCTTGTAAAAATTCAAAGATGTTTTTGTTTTTTGGTGGAGGTGAGACTGCAATGGAAGGAGGGAGTTGGATCCTTATGCTAAGCAGCTAAAGGCTCCTTTTGCTGCAGGGGCCGACGTCGATTAGCGACTGTTTGGAACTCTGCTTCCTCAGGAGTAGGGGGATTTGAATTTTGCTGAGATTTGGAAATCTTGGGGAAGCATTTGGAAAAGTGGCCATAAACATGGAAAAATTTGCATTTGAATGAAATCTATTCGAAATCCAGTTCCTTGATGTGGTTCCATTCTCCTAAAGTAATCTGTAGGGCCTCCAGAAGCCCTTTTTCGATATTTACCTCTACACAAATGTGGGCACATGTAAACTGAGCCCCTTTTGTATCTGCACTGTCCAGGTAGCGCCCTAGATTATTACCAATGTCCTTAAGAGAGCTATTCCCCCAAATATGAAGTGGGAGATGTGGCAGTATTACCTAGATAGGAGCGGTAGTAATCTTTGCTTCAGTCCAAGGGGATAAAAAGATCCCTCTCGAGCCCATGAAGAAAGGACCTGATCGAAAAACTAAATCTCATTCTTCTTTACTCATAAAGAGAAAAAAAACCCCTACCAGCTGCAAAAAGAGAGACCCGCCCTTGCAGAGTAGGTTCTAGTGTTCTACAATCCAAAGTTCCATTGCCTTTGGGCTGGGCCACAACCCTGTAAACTTATCGATACGGGATTTTTCTAAGAGAGTGAGCTCTTTTCGGCATGGATATGAGGGAGAGATCTCTAGAGAGGGGATCTCATCAATATTTTTCATGAATTTGGAGCGCAGAGAAGCAGCCTGAGGAGCGACGACTTGAACCAGGGCCTTAAAGTCCTGAAGCTGGTTATGAGTCTCCATAAAAGGGAGCCACAACCAACAGAAAGAAACCACAACCGTGAAAGGATCCATGAAGAGTGGAAACCAACAAACCCAATGGTGCGGCAGCAAAAAAATTCAACGTTGAGGAAGGATTAGAGCCTGAACATAGTGAAAAACCTACGAGCTGAGGATCTGAACAACAGGAGAGGCGACGGCCAGGGAAACCCTAGCCACGTTTCAGAGAGAGCGAGCACCCAATCCATTCCCGTGAATATTACATACTTAATAACTATTAATAATAATAATAATAATAATAATTATATATATTTTATGTTTTCCAAAAACTATTAATTTTTTTATAATAATAGTATTATTATTTTAAATAATAAATTATTATTATAAATATTATTTTCAATAGTTATTTTTTTGAAAAAAAATCAAATCATTATTTTTATAGTGGAACTAACATGTTTCCCTCATTTAATAAGATCAATATTATCTCGTTCCAAAAACCTAAAAGAGATAAAAAATATGAAGATTCTAGAATTGAAGAAATAGAAAGAAGGTTGCTTGAAGAAAATGAATTTTATGTAGAACTAAAAACAATGCTATTACAAATAAAAGAAAAAACATCTAAGAGGAAGGAAGAAGAAGAAGCGGTTACGGTCTTCGAAGTTTCAAATAAAGAAGAGCATGAAACTGCTTCTAGACCTACGACAGAAAAAGTGATTACGATCACTGAATTTTCAAGGAATAAAGAGATGGAAACTAATTTTTCATCCATGGAAAAAAAGTCCAAAAATCACATACATTGACACCTTACATTTCCCCTCACAGAAGGTTCGGGGCATCAGACACAAGAAAGGATAAGAACCTCCATTCGAAATACATGACGCAAAAGGAAATGCCTAGACATAAACATGTACATATGCTAGAAATGAGCCACCATTCCAAATACAAGATGCAGAAAGAAATACCTAGCCATAAACATACACATATGCCAAAAAATTGCTACAATTTAATTCAAGGAACAAGAAGAATCACATGAATGGTCCAGTCTACACAACTACCAAATCATTAAAAATGGCTAGTGAAACTCCATAAATAGGACAAATTAGAAGCTATTCCAAGGATCCAAACCAAAACCAAGGACATAATTAGGAAGAGGATAGCAATGATGAAGAAAAGAAAGATAAAAAAGGACATGCATGGAATTATGAATGTGGATGTAATACCCCGGTTTTGACCTCGTTTGCATTAAAAGGTATATGATGTAATAATGTAATTAATCATGGTGTGGAGTTAAAGGCAAAGGCTCCACCATGAATTAGCATTTTGTGTTTTAGTGATTGGAAGTGATGCCGATGGTATTTTGTGCTAGCCATGCACGTTAAAATGTTGGACATCATGTGTGTATGAAAAATTAATCAAAAACCTACAACTAGCTTTGTCGGTGCAATGATAATGAAAAGGGGATGATTTCCTAAGGTTAAGGGGGGAATTGTCTAATTCGTGGGAGCCATTGGGGAATATCCAAGTGTCAAGAGGTGAACCCATCTAGATGTCAACCATCCTTTTTGTCTTACTCACCCTTTTTCCCCTTGTCTCATCTACCAACCGAATTAATTCAGCAGGAGTTGGTTGGGGGCGGTTGTTGCCTTGGGAAGAGTCTGCATAGACAACGGCAGTCCAAAAGGGCTGTCAGCTCTTGACCACACACAATCCCAAAGGATATGTCCTTCATTTTCCCTCATGGGGGGAAAATACCTACATTCCATCCTCACACGGGAGCTGTTCTATTTTCCTCACATGCAAGCATACATTCACGTTTTTTTCCTTCACACCTGGATCTGTTCTTTTGATCGTTTTGGTCGGTGTGTTACAACCTTCATGATAGAGGTTGTGTTCTTTCCTCTATGCTGGTTGAGAGGTCATGGTTGTCTTCTGTAGGTATTTGGGTTTGCTCTGAGTTGTTGTTGAGTCGTTTTAGCCATGTTAGGGCCATAAATGACTCTGGAAGTCAAGTTGCTTAGCTGAAGCTGTGCTATCCAATTGCCATACCCAATTCGGTTGTGGTGGTATTCCTCAAATCCCAGAGCTTGTGAACTGTTGTGTATTTTGTGGTTGTTGGTCTAGAAATGTTTGGAAGTGGAAATGGAGCCTGAGAGGGATTTATAAACCTAGTGGTGTAGGTGTCCATAGTTCCTTAGTGAGGACACTAGCTTAGCATCCAGTTTCCCTAGTTTCCTAAATAGCCTGTTAAACCCACTGCGTTGGCTTGGCTGAGTTGTGTACCTTTGGTTATGTGTGAATTGGTTAGTTTTCCCTTAATCCTTGTGGAATCATGCCCAGCTTGGGGGTGGCAGTGTTGCTGAGATATTGATGCGCACACTGGCCTATGGTTGGGTGGAACGTTGCAGTGACGTAGCTGGTTGTGGGACAAGCTTCGTATAAGATAAGTACCCTTGTTTATCTTGTCTCTGCACTATTATTTTCTATGGATAAGGAATGGATATGATGATTGCTGTTATGCCTATGTGTCGCGAATGTATGCTACTAATGTGTATTTTCTCCCGCTGTATACTTAAGTAATTTAGGCATCTGCACATGCATTAGAATGACAGGGTATTTGTTCTTATTAGACATATTCTTATCATTCTGTGATTTCACTGCGTTCCTATATACATTTAATTTTTATGTATATGCTCATGGGGCTGGTTTGTCCCTAGTTATTATGTTCAGTCGCGCCCTCTTCACCTGTTGAAGGGTTGGGGATGTGACAGTGTAGTATCAGAGCCTTAGGATTGCAATATTGGGCCTCTATGGGCCAAGGAAATCAGCTAGTAGAGGCAGAATTAATCCCTTTTGAACACAGGCTAACAAGAAAATTTTCAAAATTTTAGAAAAATTTCTAAGTATGGGAAATATCGGATGACTTAGGCTGAAGTCCATCTGATGCATCGTATGACTTAGGCTGAAGTCCATCCGATACGTTGGATGACTTAGCCAGAATCTTGTTCGATACGTCGGAGGACTTAAGTTGAGTCCATCTGGTAAGGAAACTAAGTGGAGGGAATTTTGGAAATTTCCTTAGTTCGAAATTCTTTTTATTGAAAGTCTTAGCTGGGAGGAGCCGAAGCTATTGGCTGGGAAGAGCCAAAGCTATCGGCTGGAAGGAGCTGAATCTCTCGGCTAGGAGGAGCCGAAGGTCTCAGCTGGGAAGAACCGAAGGTATTGGCTGGGTGGAGCTAGTGGTCTCGGCTGGGGTGAGTCGAGACACAGCCGACAAGGAAACTAGAGAGAAAAAAATTGAAATTTTTTCATAGTGTTAAAATTATCAGAAGGCGTTCATTAAAGCAGAGCTGAGGTGTCAGCAAGGCTCATCGGAAGGGAGCCATAGCGGCGCTGGAAAGAAGAAGAAGAGAAGAAAAATTTGGGAATTTTTCTAAGTATTGCAAGTATCAAATTTTTTTTTTCTGATGTGCGTCGGAAGAAAAATAAAGATCGAGCTGATGTGTATTGGAGGATAGATGAAGATGTACCCGATATGGCATCAAAATACAAATGAAGATGGATCCGTTGTCTCTCGGAAGATAGATGAAGACTCACCCAATAAGGCATTGAAAGCGTTGTCAACTAGTGATCCGATACATCGGATGACTAGTTGGGAAGGGATCTGATCAGACAATATATATATATATATATATATATATATATATATATATCTGAGTTTCTTTATTATTTTTCAGTAGATTTCAGTAGTTTTTCAGTGGATTTACAGGGATGAAAAGGAGAAAAATGGCAGCGATCTTATGCGTGAGATTGAGCGAAAATCAAGTATTTACAAAAAAAAAAAAACAAGGGAGCTGCCCTCGACCCACCTTGCAGTGGTGTAGGGAAGCCACATGGGGGCAAGCCCCCTTGACCCCCGCCATCCCCTTTAGGCAGTCATTCTTGTGAAAAGAAAATTCTATGTTTTGGGCAAAAGTATTCAAACCCAGAATTCATAAAAGATGGATGGTGCATCGAAAATGAGATTCGCAAGTTATTGAGTGTTCCTCATTGTATGGAAAAACTTTGCCCGATAGAAAAGTTTTCCTGAATCTTTCTAGTTTTGCTCCTACAGGTGGCTGAATTTGGCATTCCAGACCAGAATACAGCTGTGTGTAGAAGTGCAAAAATTTGGTGAAAAACGTCATTTTAGAAGTAGTGTTATTTTCACACCCGAAGTCAGAAGGGATCATGTGGATAGGCATTGAAAATCTTATCCAGTAGAGGATAGTGGAGAATAACCAGAGTTTGAATGAGGAGATGAAAAGTACTAGTGGTTGTTTTGATAAAATAAATGTTGATGTCAATATGGACAAATCCTAGAATTGCATGCCTAGAAGTAGCAAAGACCATGAAGTCGAACCAGCTATTATGTGGAAGAGGAATTCCATGCAAAGATGAGGGATTTGAAAGGGAAAATTCCTTAACCCCTGTATTTCTAACTATATTTATATTTTATAAGCTTTGTGTACATAAAAAATATGGCATGGGGATGCTGAAAATGCATGGGGATATGTTTTGCATGCATAGGATATTACATATTGGTAAGAGTAGTGGGAATTATACAATTACAACGAACCACTAATGGTAAATATTCTATTGGTGGAAAAACCAACGAAAACATGAGCATGGCTAAAGATGTTGATGATGTTGTTGCATGGGACAATCAACCTTATAAAAAAAAGGGATAAGGCAACAAATCCATGATCAAGAAAAAGGAATAAGGAAACAAATCCATGATCAAGAAGATGGTGAGCGAATTCTGCAATCCTCTGCAAGAGACCGACTAAACTGGTAATATCAAGGGTGTAAGTAGGATCCATGCAGGTAATGGTTTAATTATGATAATTGTATAAGTGTTGGGAGGGGATTGGGTAAGAAATCCATTGAACCATATTTAGCAATCATGGAATGGTATGCATTTAGGAATGAAATGCATTCATATGAATGGCATACTGCCATAGTGTGGTGGGGCATGGAGTGGTAAAGGCAAGAGGTCTCATACCATGTGGTTGTTTAAACATTTATACTACATTCATATAGAAATATATCATGGCCTGTGTTAACTTAGTAACCAAAACAAGCGAGGACTGGTGGTCTTGATTATAGTAATGCATCCTATATGAGGTAGTCATGGTTAGGCCATAATATGGTTGAATGCATAGTATTATCAATCAATACAAGGTAGCATTAAGCGGATATGCATGAAGAGATTTTATAAATCTTGTAATTATGCCTTGAGGGGATGCATATGAAAATATTGAGTAGATGTTGTAAAGATGCATGTATAAGTATGGGTGCACATGTTGTGATGCATTGCATGAATACATAGGGATGGTGCGTGTGTTATTATGATTGACTAATGACGGAAATGATGAATTGATGATAATTCCAGGATCATTTCATGAACTGTTATGAATGCAGGATAGTAAATGCATGAAGAGGGTAGTCATAATCCATTGACTGCCAAAATGCTCTATGGAAGGGAAAAGTGGTACAAGTGACATGATTGTGAAATAAAGAGTATCTAAAAGTTCATTTAAATTGCATAAATGATGTGACTGCACCTTGCCATTTTAGTATGATAAATGATTCACATGAACTAAATGGGTTTGGTGATATTAATATGCTAACAGCTGGAAGTATTTGAATTCTATAATCCTGAAAATGCTTCAGTGATTGTTACAGCAATGACAAGTTATATGCACCGAGACTTACAAAGTGTTTGGATGATTGAAGTTAAGATTTCAGGTAGATTGTTTGGGGCATGGCAATGTGGGTAATACCATGAAGAAGGCCAAAATATACCATGTGAAAGAGCCAAACCTCATGAGAAGAGTCTCATGGTTGTGAAAATAGTTTGTGTGCAGGATGGATTGTCAAGTTGGACTTGTAAATTTCAGATTTGAGAATTGCTGATAATTGCTAATCACCGTTGGCTTGCATGGAATTGCGTTAGGAGAATGTGTCATAAGTGGAATCTCATGTTATGCTACTAAGAATAAAATTATAATGGGCATGGTGGTGTTGCTTACAAGAGACAGACAAATGAGGATCACCTCATTGCTAAGAAAATCAATTTCTGTAGTAGACAGAGTTGCAAATTCATATTGAATTTAATTACTAATGCCATTTCTTGGTTATGGAACAATCAAATTTGGATTGTATTAGTAGATGATGATTGACTCTTTGGCTACTTGATGAATGTGCCAGGGGTACACATTGCAGGAAGACCATGTGTGATGGCCTGCAAGAGCCAAAACTTCATGGGAAGGTTCCCATATCTTGGAAATGGGTTTCGGGTGAAACTCCATTGGACATTTTGGGAATGTCCCATATGCACTACATGATTGGTAAGAAACATGAGTGAGATGGTATAAATTATGTCAGTAAGACATGTGTGGGATATGGAATGTAAAAAGGAGTTGGGATGGAAAACCAAGGGACTGTCAACTCAGAGAAGGGGGCCCCATTCCTCATTAACGAAGAAATACTGCATCTGCAAATGGATAAGTGTTCTGTGACCCTAGCTAAGAATATGCATGTCTAATTGTTAAAGTCAATATGCAGAGCATGTTTTGATTTTATTTCCATTATGATAGATTGCTTGAGTATGAGTAGGGCCTACATGGCTCACATCGGATAAGGGTGCACACTTTCCCGATGTCAGGTCATGATAGAGTTTTCAATATTGACTACACCCTAGGGAGTGGACACACTCTTGGTGTTTCAATACTTGATAATGAATGATATGAAATATGGTTACAATTTTAGAGAAATAATGCTGATGAGTTTTCTTATATTGCTTGTGTGGTTAGGCTAAATAGATGCAATTTGGTGTTTCACACTAAAGAGCAAAATTAAAAGGTTGTTGCGAGGCGCTGCGATGTAAGGATCGATGTGTATAAAAGGATGTTGTGGAGGTTTTGGGAATTTTGATGAGGATGTTGTGGAATTTGTAGGGATTTTTGATGAGGTGTTGTGAAGGTATTGCTGAAATAGGGTTGTTATATGCCTAGGGATCCATAGTAGAGCCTTGACCTAGAAATGGTCGTGGTAAAGTTCCTTCCCAGTTGGCGTGAAGGTGTACTAACTGGACATTAATTATTTGATGTTGTGGAGTAGCCTGCATGTTTACCTAACATCCAAGTCCATAGGAAATTCCAAGGCTTGCAAAGCAAAGCAAGACTTTGTGGACCAGAGAGGAAACACACAATATAGATAAGTATTGGATTATCTTGTAGCTTCTTGATTATGAATATATATGTGTATGGTTTGGTTATGATCTTCTAAACTCTTGTTTAGAGATAAAACCGACGAGAATAAACTAAACATGTGAATCCATTCAATGTTTGAATATATGTATCGCTGTGAGCGAGGACTATGAAGGAATCCTAGGGATGCATATGGACATGTGACCATCCTAAAGAGCTCAACATGAGCAATAATTAAGAGGGTGCTAGTGGGATTGTGTAGGTCCTAGCAACCAAGAGTTGTAGACAAACCATGTGGAGAGACTCCATGGTTGAGAGGTCTGGAATAGACCATAGACACTAAGTGTCATGGCCAAGAAGGGTTGGTCAAGAATTCATGGTGAAATGAAAGAGGCTAGGAACATTAAAACCACAGTGGTGGTGTGGGTTCCAGAATGGAACAAGAAAAAAAGGAGGAAAACAAAACTCTTACTACTCTCTCTTTCCTTTTAATTTTTAATTTTTTTATTCACTCATGCATTTATAAAAATAGAAAAATTGTTGAAAGCATGTATGGCTGAAAGTATAATGTGTTTAATTGCTTGAAATAAATTGTGAATGCTGGAATAGTTAATTACATGCCCAAGAATGGACATTAATGAGCTCATGTGCCTGTTGGGAAGGCATGAAAAGTATGAAAGTATCCTCGATAAGACTTGGACTACCCATGTCAATTGGGAAATTAATTGACTGATTTTAATGCTTATATTATGCTTGGCCTAACAAGAATTACAACGATGCATTTCATAGGTGAGAAAAGTGAAAACCAGTTGTGCACATTGACCATGGCAGCAGACCAAAGGCTAATGCACTTGGCTGAAAGTCTCCTTCAAACAATTGCCAAGACCCAAGAAAATATTGGGGAGATGCTCAAGATACAAAAAAAGCTGAATGAGATGAACCACAAGGTTTTGTAGGTTTCTATTTATCTGCAAAGGGAGGAAAAAAGCATTATGGGAGAAATCTATAAGGGAAAGGAAAGTGGATCAATGATGAGGCATTCTTCCAATCGGTCCATTAAGAAACGTTCCAGGCATGAAGACTCAAAGGAAATTGAGTAGGTAAAGATGAAGCAGCCAGTGAAATGTTGGAAATGTGGAGGACATCATTGCCGCCGAAACTGCCCAACAAGGGAACTTCAAGAGGGTAGCAACCACAAAGTTCCTAGACTTGGGGATGAGCCAAAATATCAGAACCAACAGGAGAAGCTTGTGGAAGCCAAAGGGCTTGGTCCTGAAATTTCAAAGTAAATAATTGAACGTAGGACAAATCTGCAAAATTTTGAAATTTTGGACATGTAAATTGTATATGTATTCCCAAGTATTGGAACACTGAGGATGGTGTTATTCCAAGGGGAAGGGGATTGTAATACCCCGGTTTTGACCTTGTTTGCATTAAAAGGTATATGATGTAATAATGTAATTAATCATGCTGTGGAGTTAAAGGCAAAGGATTCACCATGAATTAGTGTTTTTTGTTTCGGCGATTGGAAGTGATGCCGATGGTATTTTGTGCTAGCCATGCATGTTAAAATGTTGGACATCATGTGTGTATGAAAAATTAATCAAAAACCTACAACCAGCTATGTCGATGCAACGATAATGAAAAGGGCATGATTTCTGAAGGTTAAGGGGGGGATTGTCTAACCCATGGGAGCCATTGGGGAATAGCCAAGTGTCAAGAGGTGAACCCATCTAGATGTCAGCCATCCTTTTTGTCTTACTCACCCTTTTCCCCATTGTCTCATCTACCAACCGAATTAATTCAGTAGGATTAGTTTGGGGGAAGCTATTTCCTTGGGAAGACGTCTGCATAGACAGCAGCAGTCTCGCAGGGCTGTCAGCTCCTGACCACACGCAAGCATAGAGGAGATGTCCTTATTTTTCCCTCACGTGGGGAAAGGAACCACATTCCATCCTCATGTGGGAGATGTTTTGTTTTCTTCATGTGTAGGCAGACATTCATGTTTTTTTCCTTCACGCATGGCTTTGTTCTTTTGATCATTTTGGTCTATGTGTTACACCCTTCATGATAGAGGTTGTGTTCTTTCCTCTATGTAGGTTGAGAGGTCATGGTTGTCTTCTGCATGTATCTGGGTTTGCTGTGAGTTTTTTTTGAGTCATTTTGGTGACGTTAGGGCCATAAACGACTCTGGAAGTTGAGTTGCTTAGCCGGAGCTATGCTATCTAATTTCCACACCCAATTCGGTTGCGATGGTGTTCTCATAAATCCTAGAGCTTGTGAACTATTGTGTATTTTGTGGTTGTTGGTATCAGAATGTTTGGAAGTGGAAACGGAGCCTGAGAGGGCTTGATAAACCTAGTGGTGTAGGTTTCCATAGCTCCTTAGTGAGCCCACTAGCTTAGCATCCAGTTTCCCCAGTTTCCTAAATAGCCTGTTAAACCCACTGTGTTGGCTTGGATGAGTTGTGTACTTTTGGTTATGTGTGAGTCGGTTAGTTTCCCCTTAATCCTTGTGGAATCATGCCTAGCTCGGGGGTGGCAGTGTTCTTGAGAGATTGATGAGCACACCGTCCTATGGTTGGGTGGAACGTTGCAGTGACATAGTTGGTTGCAGGACAAGCTTTGTATAAGATAAGTACCCTTGCTTATCTTGTCTCTGCACTATTATTTTCTATTTATAAGGAATGGATATGATGATTGATGTTATTCCTATGTGCTGTGAATGTATGATACTGATGTGTATTTTATCCCACTGTATACTTAAGTAATTTAGGCATTTGCACATGAATTAGAATGACAGGGTATCTATGCTTATTAGACATATTCTTATCATTCTGTGATTTCACTGTGTTCCTATATGCATTTAATTTTTATGTATATGCTCATGGGGTTGGTTTGTCCCTAGTTATTATGTTAAGTCGCACCCTCTTCACCTGTTGGAGGGTTGGGGACGTGACAGTGGAATACCAAAATGAATATACAGAAGAGGTTGTTGTGAATGACAATAAAGAAAACAAACATATAGTTCAACATATTAATAATCCTGAAGAAGTACTAGTTGAGAATAACAATAACCAAGACAAAGGGTTATATACATCATACATGAAGAAGTACAATGTTGAAAATGATTGTAAACAGGATGAATCTATCCAACATTATAATGATGAATATAAAGATGATACCAGTAACAATTGTGAAAAATAAAAAAATGTAGAGGATTATCATCATGGAAATATAAGAAGTGGAAGTGTCCCTAACCATGATGACGGAAAAGAATAAAACCCAGAAGATCCATCATTCATCACTGAAGAAACCATATGTCAAATAAAGAGTCATGGCATACCCATACATGCCAAAATATCCGACATCAGTAGGCCGAAACAAATTCATTATGTAAATACAAAAACAAAGATTCAGTAGAGGCAACTTTTTCAAGTACCATATCAATACCACAATCAAGGAAATTGCAGCATCCAAGACTCATTGTACGCATATCGAAAGCGAAAAAAAAATTAGAAGATCCTTATGATGACCACAAGAAATGTATGAAATATAGTCATAACAATACTTCGAGGAGGAAGCATTCCAAGGAGGGATGACTTGTAACATACCAAATAGAATAATATGTAAATAAAATAATAAATTAGATTAAGTAATTAATTAATTAATATTATATATGATAAATGAAACAATTGCATGAGAAGAGACGTAAACCTTCACTATTATGTACTATATATATGTTGAGAGACTATGTATTCATATCATCATTCAATAATCAAAATATATATTTATTAAATATTATCCAACATGCAAGGTTTTATCCTTACAGTCCTTGTACAAATACGTCCATTCAGTCAACCTAGGACTGGTGTCCCTCTAGATATTTTAATGTCGAACACAAGAGAAGGATCAAGGGATATTTATACCCCTACTTCAACTATGTTATCTGGTGGAGTATCTCCTCAACATATACGTACACCGATATCTAACACACATGTTGCACCAATAGTGTCATTAAAATTTACTTCTTCAACCCTTGTTTCACTGAGTACTAGAGTTATTAGTCCTCCAGTATCTGTGAATGCTACTACTGGTCCATCTAATGTTGTGGTCACTAGAATACCTAGTGTACCTTTACATCCTCCCTATTATTTCAAAATTTTCAGAATAACCCTAGTAGTTCTACCTCTTTTGTTCAAGAGTATACTTGGTATGGAGGGAATATTCCTCCATACTCTTCATTTGTAGGCCCTGTACCTACTTACTCAAGTGTATCTTTGGGAACTCAGAATCCCTTTTCAATATTCAACTTCCAAACTACATGCCAAGTTTTGACTGCACCAGTTAGAAGCTATGCTTTTTCAATATTTGGTGGAAGAACCACTGCTCTCATGTCTACGACACCCGTTGGGGTAGGAAGTAGCCAAAACCAGTATAGTGCACCTTAGGTTAGAAACCCCTTGGATTTTGGGTGGAACCCATCCCAAAACATTGTCATTTCACATCTTATAGCTACGGGAAACACCAACCAAACTTATAGGAACTTTGGTGCAGGAACTTCCTCTCATCAATCTCTCGATAGGCCTCGCCTTCTGTTTTTGGAAAATTTAAACTTGCTAGACATTTCAAAATTGATGAATGACCTTGTGCATCATGACCTGACCTGGCCACCAGTTCTGATTAAATTACCTTCAGACATCCCAAAGTTCGAAGGAAAAACTGGAGAGGATCCTAGTGATCATGTTGCTACCTTTGTTTTATGGTGCTCCTCCAATTCACTGAACAATGATTCGATTCGTCTAAGTATTTTTCAAAGAACTTTGACTGGCATGGCAAGGAAATGGTACATTGAACTTCCATATGCTCCTTATGATAATTTCCTTGATTTAGCAATGTTTTTTCTCAACCACTTCCAGCTTCCTGTCCGGTATGATGTCGGTACAGACCTTTTTTCAATTTTTAGGAAAAACAAGGCCACACACAGTTCTAACCATATTCAAGAGTGGAGAAGATAGAAGAGATTGATTAAAGCCAACATTCCTTAAGTTTTTATTAGAATGGATTTTGAAATATTTATTGTCATATATTTAAAAATACATTTCTACTTCGGGGATAAAAAGTGAAGAGGAATCCATTTTAAGGTCCTGACAGATGGATTTGATTTATGCTAAATATAGGATCCTTTATGAAATCATTCCTGATGCACCAAGGTGCAATATTGACTTTGCGAAACCCAAGCCTGGACCACATGCTGATGGCATCGTGGGTTCAGTTGAACAACCTACTGTAGAATCCTTAGCAAAACAAATACATGAGCTATCTATCAAGCAGTCCACAATAGAAGTAGCTAACATTGCCACTCCCTCCCGTCAAAATGTGAATGTTTACAATGCATAATCCAATCAAAAGGGTACTCAGTAGCCTGATGGGAAGAAGAACAAGGGAAAGAAGGGAGAGGGAAATAAAAATAAACCTAAACCCACAAACAATGTCGAGGGGGGAAAAAAGAAAAGAAGAAAGTGAAATTTCCTTGCAAGATTTTCTAGGAAGATCACCTAACCTATAAATTCCCCCTCATGGAGAAATCTTAGAAGTTGTTGAAGCAACAACTTGTCGTCCTTAAAGATCCATTTCCACAGGGAGAAAATGCAACTTCAAGCAATCCTAATACTGTTGGGGGCACTCAAAATGGTTCCTCTATTGATCATCCATACATTAGTATGGTTCGACCTCATGCTTTATTGCAAACCAGAGCAAAAAAATACAAGCCTGAGTCATCACAGAAAGAAAAACAAGCTACCAAAATGCTAGCCCCACTTTCCATTGAGAAAATTACTGATCTCATCCATAAGATACCAAAACGTGTCTTCAAGAGGGCATCCCACAATCCTAATGCGCGGTTTTCTCCCAACTATTTGGTTATGGAGGAATTATCCCATACTCCTTATGCTATGTTCACTCCGGAAGTGTTACAAAGTTTCCCTTCGTAGCGAAATGCACTTCTTCCAGCTATATGTAGTTTAGATTCTACAATTTTAATGGCCAAGTTTGAATTTTCTAATGTCAAAACTAGATCGCCTTACCACATCGCTTTCCAAATCGAAGGATTCCATGGAGAAATAAACATTAGATGAATAGTTATAGATGAAGGCACATCTACGTGTGTGATGGTCATATCATGTTGGAAAGCTCTAGGATCTCCTGAGTTGGTCCTATCTAATGCCTTTTTGACCACTTTCAATGGAAGGTCTTTCCATCCACATGGTATCTTACCTTCTTTTGATATAGAATTGGCAGGGAAAACGGTTTCAGTTGAAGTCGAGGTAGCAGACGCTCTATTGGATTATAACTTGATGTTGGGTAGAAGCTGGAACTATGCCATATGTGCAAATAGGTCGTCATTTTTACGGATCCTCATGTTCCATCATGAAGGGAAGATAGTTATCATTGATCAACTATCCTATACCCAGAAAATTTGTTTGGACACATCAGAATCTAACATTCCACTTACTGATCAGACACTCCTAGCGAATGAAAGTTTAGGAGTTAGGATGTACACTTCACTCATGGGAACCTTTGATTTTCCCACTCCTATAAATTACCTTGGAATGACTATTGTAGGGAATACCATTTATATATTTGGACAATTTTCTTTAGTTTCAAATAGGGCTAACATGTGGATCCTCCCCTCACAAGTTGAACCCAACGTACCCTTATCTGTAGCGGAAGCGGATTATCAAGCTATATATGATGTTGGCTCCAATTCCATCTCGAATCCTTATGTCTTGGAGGATTTAGATGAAGCCTATTATCTCGCATGGGAAGTGAACTCGACATACACATACGATTGCTCATATATGGTTTTATCTTCAGATGAATTCACTATGGAGGCCATGATAGGACTTGACAAAATTTGTGAAGATCTGCATCACACATCCTATTTCGTGCCATAACTAAGAAGAATAGATAATTGTAAGTTTCATGTGAGACCAAGTGAAGGTGTCGATCAAATTGTGAACCCACTACCTAAGGAAATAGTGTTCACAGAGAGGAATATGGAAAAAAATTCCAAAACAATACCGATCAACATCTCCACCAAACCTAACATCATGGAAAATGTTTACATTGGAGCAAAATCCTTTCCTAAAGAGATTTCCATTTACATATCCCTTTTCAAGGAATTATGTGAAGTGTTTTCCTATTCATACGAGGAGATGTTAGAAATAGACCTGTTTATTGTTGAAAAAGAGATAAGGACATATGCCAATGTCAAACCTGTTCGAAATTTTGTACGTCCTGTTAACCGTCAAAAGGCACCATCTGTTAAAGCTGAAGTAGAAAAACTATTAAATTTGGATTCATATACCCTATTTTATTAACTTAATGGGTATCCAACCTAGTCCAAGTAGATACGAAATAAGGAACTATATGTGTTTGTATAGATTTCAGATATTTAAATAAGGCATGTCGTAAAGACAACTACCATACACCATTTATTGACCAAACAATTGACGCATGTATTGGTAGTGAAGTCTTTTATTTTATGGATGGTTTCTCGAGATATAGTCAGATCCAAATCAAACCTGAGGACCAACATAAGATGGCTTTCATTTATCCTTGAGGAAATTTCACATACAAAAAAATTCTTTTTGGATTGAAAAATATTGGAGCTACTTTTCAATGGGCAATGAGTTTCTCTTTCCATGACATTAAGAATATTGTCAAACCTTACTTATATTATCTTTCAACACGTTCTCGAAAAATAAAAGATCATCTAGATCATCTATGATTAAATTTTGAAAGATGTTGACACTATAAGATTCATTTAAATCCCCATAAATGTGTCTTTTATGTCGAATTAGGACGTTTGTTAGGTTTGTTAAAACTTGAGGAAATTGTCAATTATCTGCCTCCTCCTCGAACCATCAAACAACTTATGAATAGATAAAGGGTGACAAGGACAGACTATTTCCATTTTATCCATGATGAATTATGAATAGATTCAGTAATCCCCCTTTTTGTTTTTTTGTATTTTTTAATTTTTAGTGCTTTCTCATTTATTAGCTCGAAAAAGAATAAAGAATGCTATAGTACATAAGAGGGAATGAGTGTTGCAGAGCGTACACCTGTATTTCAAGGGAATGGGTCATGCTAAGGCAATGATACATATTGCAAATAGGGGCTGAGCTAGTTGTGCACACTCTTTTAGATGTTCCCTCCATAGGTAAGCTTTTTGAAGCAGGATGATGCGTTGACAGATAATGAAATAGAACCAAGTAACTATGATTTTTTTTATCCAATATGGAATCATGGCCAAGTAGCACATAGGCAATGTGGTTTTACTTCAAACTAATTCTTGTGAAAAAATACTAAAATCATCAAGCACCATGAATCGTGGTCTATCTTTGACAACTTGAATCAAATAGTTTGAACATGTCAAATTCTCTATAATCCTGAAAAAGTAATCATAACCCAACCATGTTAGACAATAGGCTTAATATGTGCATATAATATCTATAATATTAGAAAGGAGTGTGCATTATCCTAGTATTCAAATGGATATAACGAAGATAAGTAAAATACTCACTTTTTACCATTTTTTGTGGGAAGCACCTCCTTCAAGGACATACTTCAAAAGCCATGAACCATTATTCAATAATTTTCTGGCTGTGGTGAGTCTTCATGATGGATTAGGAAGTTGAAACATTTCGGATGTGTTTTTGAATTTTCCATATATTCCAAATTTTTATGAAAATTTTGGATTTTTTATCTTGAAGAAAAGTACAAAAGGAGAAAGTGTTTATACTACTCTTTTTGGTGTCTGCAAACTTATTTCCAAAATGTCCTGAACTTAAACACACTTTTTGGGTTATGATGTGATCAATTTTACTCTATACAAAAGAATGTTACTTTGTATTTTACTTATGCATTGAATTATTTGCTCAATTACATTTTCCATGAATTCAATGTACATGCTTTCTTTATCGGAATGATGTATGACAAATATTCCAATGAAGTACATAATTAGCTAAAGAATCAGCCAGACCTTTCAAACTTCTAGGAACATGAATGTACTCAATGAATTCAAAATGATGTTCTATAAGATGTATTCATAGAAAATTTCTAAACAGTATAGGATCAGGAACCCGATACTGACCATTTAATTGAGATACAACAACTTTCTAGTTTAGTTTAACAATAATTTGTTTGATACCAAGGGTGTTAGCCTCAACTAGAAGCTCAATGGTTTTGCTATACTCTGCAACATTATTGGTGTTAGAATTTTATCATTCATGCTAGCATTATGTTAGGATTTTTAACTGAGAGAATAATAAGCACATCAATCAAACACAAGAGACAGTGAACACAATGCTTTTCCTCAGGGAAACCATAAATGGAGAAAACCCCGCAACTTCCTCAGAGATAGAATCAACACCAAAAGTAAAACCCAGAAACATAAAGATGGTCTCCTGACAGCAATAGTCTCTCTCTTGTCCCAACAACTTCTCTCTCACTCATGCGCCCCAATGAGTGAGTGTGTATGTGATAAATAGAGAGGCTCACTCTCTATTTATATTCTTTCGTTCACTTAATGTCCACTCCAACATGTCAGCCTCACTTAACAATTACTTATTAGAGCCAACATCTATAGGAGAGTCTAATAACCCTAGTTCCCCACAACTTGTGGGGACTTTTCCCCTCCGACCAACAAGGAGGGTTATCCTTAACACAACGGTGGGGAATATTGCCCTGACTTACAATAACTCACCTAGGGATGACTTCTCTAGGATATTCTAATAACCCGAGGGCCCCACAATTGTGGGGACTTAAACCCTTGATTAATAGGAGGGTTACCCACAATGACTTGACATGACTTGTTTACATTATAGAGCCTCCTAATGGGAACACCGGGGCATGACATGACTCAATTACATTAAAAATACTTCTCGGAATAAAAATCGGGGTACAATACATAAGATATACAAGTGAATACATTCTAAAGTTACAATTACATCAACACTCCCTCTTAACTAGGAAGGTATTCTCTTGACACAATTTATCAGCACAAGTCTTCTTCTCTGTATCATCTGGATCATCATCGAGTTCTTGTCATCTTCAAGTCATATTCATCTGGATCTGGATCATCACTCGATATGGATCATCATCACTGGATCTGGATCATCTCTGCTGGATCAACATCACTAGATCTGGATCATCATCACTGGATCTAGATCATCACTCCATCTGGATCATCATTGCTAGATCATCATCACTGGATCTAGATCATCACTTGATCTGGATCATCATCACTGGATCTAAATCATCACTAGATCTAGATCATCACTGCTGGATCATCATCATTGGATCTGGATCATCATTGGGTCAACATCATTGGTGCTATCTCATGATTCTTCTTGTCGCAGGAAGTTCTATAGAGGCAACCCTTTTTCATGCTAGTTGTAGGCCTAGCATCCATGTAGGTCTTCTTCAGTGCTTATATCTAGCCCTAAGTCAGAATGGCCAGCACTCACATCTGACCATGAGAGGAACACATCCAACACCATGTCAGAAAGGCATAACACTTACATTCACCAGCATGATAGGACACAACTACTATCATATGTGAAAAGGCATAGCACTCACATCCACCAGCATGATAGGACACAAATATTATCATCTATGGAAAGGCATTGCACTTACATCTGACCTTGACTCGTTAGAAAGGAAAAACACTTACATTCACCAGCATGATAGGACACAACTACTATCATCTGTGAAAAGGCACAGCACTGACATCCACTATCCTGGTAGGACACACATACTACCATCTATGGAAAGGAACTGCACTTACATCTGACCTTGACTCGTCAAAAAGGCTCTCAGTACCATATTGAGGGTTCCTGGTAACTGACCAGGTGCCTCCATTCAGAGAATGGAAATAGCCCTTCTATCTGATCAAGTGGGAACATATCCCTCAATCACATCAGAATGGCCCTGTACTTATATATGATCATGTGAGACTACATCCCACAGTCATATCAGAATGGCCCTCAGTCCTAGACTGAGTATTCCTGGTAACTGACCAGGTACCTCCATTCAGAGAATGGAAATAGCCCTTATATCTGATCATGTAGGAACCAATCCTATAGTCACATTAGAATAGCTTAGCACTCACATCTAACATGGAAGGAACAAATCCTCTCACCATGATAGAATGGCTTAGCCCTTACATCTGACCATGGAAGGAACCAATCCTCTCACCATGTTAGAATGGCTCATAGACTCATCTCTTCCCCTTGGGAGAAACCTCGATCTGTAGAACACCAAGATTCTCCTTGAAGTACTCAAACTTCACTCTGGCCAATGGCTTCGTCAACACATCCACTATCTGTTCATCTGTCGCAACATACTGGAGCTTCACTACTCCTCTCTGCACCATATCCTTGACATAGTGATACTTGATCGTGATATGCTTCGACTTATCATGGAACACCAGGTTCTTCAACAACTTCACACAACTCTGGTTTTTGCAATATATACAAGTAGCATCCAACTGGAGATCAAATAAATCAGACAGTAGCTTCCTCAGCCATACTGCCTCACAACTAGTTGAACAAGCTGTGACATACTCTGCTTTAGCTGTAGTCAGTGCCACATAGGATTTATTCCTACTAAACCAAGAGATCACACTTGACCCATACTAAAGTAGCACCTCGAAGTGCTCTTCCTACCAATGGCACTACCTGCCCAATACGAATCCTCATAACCCTCCAGGTTAATATTTTGATTCGTCTCATCCTTGAGCCCATAATCAACTGTACCCTTCAGATACCTCATTTCATGCTTTGCAACCATCAAGTGAACATGTCTCAATGTGTTCACAGGAAAGAAAATATCTGGTCTTGTATTTGTCAGGTACATCAAGGAATAAATCATCTGATGATACATCGTGGCATCAACCAACTCTGATGAAGCAACACTCAATAGCTTTAGGTTCGATGCCATAGGTGTGGTCATGGCCTTCCAGTACATCATCCTGAACCTCTTTAGGATCTCTATTGCATACTGTTACAGAGAGAAATTCCTATGGCTTGGGGTACCACAACAGACAGCTTGACTCCAGAAATCAATCCTTTCCAATATGCAATAGAAATTAAATGTCTAACACTAAAGGATCAAACCTCGTACCTTATTCCAGACGGTTGAAGTAGATCCCCGTTGAGCTTTCCAATCTTCAGCTTGAATTGATAGATTACTTCCTCAACAACAAGTAAACAATACAAGCATTCTATATATCATGGTATTAGATCTATTCTAGCATATATAATCAATAATGTATAAGCATTTGAAATAATCCCATGGATACAATATTCATTCAAACACACATTATTGGACAGGAAAATATATTTCTATTAATATAAATCAGAGATTACAAGATACAACCTCTGACGGAACGTCTGCGAACTGGAGAAACCGAATCCCCCACTTGGGCCTCCACCACCTCAATCCTCCATCTCCCGATAGCAAGCTCACAAGAAAAAGGAAAGCTTGGGAAGAACACACTAGTGCTCCAAGGGACAAAGGGATGCAGACTCAAGCATAAGTTCCAGCAACAATGGACTATAGTTTCTTTGCTCTCAATTCTTTCATATGCCTTCAATGTACCATAGGGGTTCCTTATATAGTTTTCAAAGGGGTAATGAAAGGTCGAATCCGAGTGATCTCAAGGAATAGGGAAGGCCAGGAGTCAAATAAGTCGGATCCATGTCAAGGAAAAGTCCAAAAGGATTTGGATTATGCACACATCCCGATGTACACGGTTTTAGTGGTCAAACCCGCGTACATACGCACTTATAGGTTTAAAAGTCGCGTGTATCATTTTTCATATGTTTTTAGGGATGATCAAGGAAACATCAAATGACAAAAAATGGTCCATGGGGTCTAAGGAGTCTGTAGCGGGACAGGGGAAGGCCATACAAAGTGTGATTCACCTGGAGTGGTGAAATCAGCTATAACAGATGCCCCCTAATGTGTGAGGTCAGAGGGGTCATACGATGGCCGAAATACATTATAAGTCCATCCCAGAAGTGGAGTGATGAAGGATCCCAAATGGAAGACCAGCCACCCAATCAGCATAGTACACTAATACAAATCTACACATAACTGCAAGTACATATAGCAGTCTCGGATACATAAGAGTACAATGGCCATGAATAGGCATAATACATGATATCACATATGTGGTCATTGCCACGTACAATATACATAGATCAGAATCTCCATGATGAAGATATATAAAGGACCATGATCTCTCTAATGGCTGAAGATATAACATATCAATATCTCCATAGTGGCTGGAAATATCTGACATATACTGGAATCAAGTCACGAGAGCTGAAATCTCATGAACACTGGCACGATCAAGGAGGTAGCATATAAGAAATTCCACCAATCTGGAAAGTATTCTACACAAACCACTATGAGTACATGTCCTACTATGCGAATAGAGGTGTCGAGGTCAAACATAGTAGTCCATCGTCTGATTACCAATCATTAATGTATACCATTAACAGACGCGAGATCACCCACCGATAATGAAAATGGGAATCAAGGTACTAGAGTGCAAAATAACAAGTGTGAATAAATGTGTTGAGGTCGAACACTTGAGAGGATCCATCAATCAGGGGACATTGATGTATTCCCAAAAACTGTCGATGGCGAGAGAACCTGCCACTGATGACTCCAAGTCTCAAGGCACCCAAAAATGACTCTAGATTCCAGTCCTAGAATAAATGATTTGAAGTCGATGGGATGAAATCTGCTGAAAGGAGGGAATTAAGGAATCCCCCATCATCCAACACGAGGTACTCAGCAAAGCTATATAATGTGGAAGGACTCGATCATAATGTGCACGAACCAGTAACTGTACTGGGAATGGCCGACATGCAAAGTCAAGATAACTGAGGAATGGCCGACTCAGGCTTCAAATTCCTTAGAACAAGAGAATAACGGTGTATGGTGACTAAATGAAGGGAGCATAGACTCGATATACAAACCGGGACATCTCTACGACACATGAGGCATCAACAGAGGCTCCATAGGGACTGGAAGCTTAACCAGTCAGTGGAGATAAACTCAGATAAACGAGTACAGCTCCTAAAGTCAAACTACAACCCAACCAATGGATGTGATATACAGTTCTCTGTTCGAAGGCGACACGACTCGACAGCTACCACAGATAACATCTTTCCTTGTCCGGCTTTTTGGTTTTTTGATTTTTTTTTTTGTACTTTTTTAGTTATTTAAAAAGCTTGAAAAAAGAATAAAATAGCTTTATAGTTACATATTAGGAGGAGACAAGTGTTATAAGGGAAAACAAACTAGTTCCAAGTAGTGGAACATACCTATGCTCAATGCAAGGATACATGTGTAGGATATAGACACTCGGGGGAAAAATCCCCTCCCAGTAAAAAAGGGAATCAAGCTGTGAAGGATAGAAAAAATGGCTCTGCATGGCTAGACATGAGACAAGCTCAGACTATATGGCTGAAACGCAATGTCAAGGAAGCTGACATAAAGCTCAATAAGGTAGGCAAAGCTCATGATAATTGATTCACAACTTGACATGGGGGATTCCTAAGGGAAATCGGTTAGCAAAATATCAAGAGGAGTATGAGGCCTTTGTGAAATGTCATGGCAGTACTATACAACGGACTCCCACACCCTAAAGGAGAAAATGTCGGCATGGGCACCAAATGAAAATAAGGCGCTAACTAGGGTACCCATGTAAGGTGAAGCTCTACCACTCATATCATGCCACTTCTAAAGCAGCAAGAAGGTTCCGTGACATAATAGAGTGGGTTCGTACCTAATGTCATGATGAGATGGTCATAAGGTTATGAAAAATTCAAACATTGATGAAACCTAACCTATATTCCAGTTAGACATGATACCTGAGATCAACACGAACGGGTCAATCCAATGGCTGAAACGGCACTGAAAAAGGTCCTCTACATCATGAATTATGTAAAAAATGGTCCAAAATGGTTAGAAAATGTCGAAACTATAGGAAAGGGGGTAAAAATTTTCAAATATTTGAAAATTTTCTATAAATACTAAATAATTCAAAATATTATAAATCATTTAAAACTTTTACCCATTTGAGCTCTGATTTTCAATAGCGAATTCCAGGAGATCCAGCCGACGGAATTCACCACCATTTCTTCCAGGTATTTACTCATGCTCTCCTCTTGCATTTTGATACAATTTTTACGAATTTTCATGGTCAAGTAAGGTTTTTAGGCCAACCCAAAATGAGCGCTTCGGCCCACGCAGAAATCGAGGTTTTTTCTGCGTATAGGGCTGGACATACGTGGAAAATTCCCTAGAACCCATGTACATACGTGGCTGTTTTGAAAATAGTTGCATATGAGGCCGTGCATATGGTTTTTTCAATAAAATAATGGGCAAATTTACAATCTCTTGTGCAAGATGGTACTAGAGTGGAGAGAGCATGAACATGGTGAAGTAGAGGAAGCAGTAAGGGCTGATTTAATGGCTCAACAAGCTCTACGTGCATGCGGACTCTACAAGTTTTGGTGTCTTGGTGGTTTGAGGGCCAAACCAAGACTATTACAGATGCTGGTGGATTACTGGGATCCAGACTCAGAGTCCTTCCATATATATGGGATGTCCCTCACCATAGAGGTGGAGGACATATAATTCATTACTGGGCTTTCTAGACGAGGGGAAGTAGTCAACCTTCGTTCTCGTGGTGGGCCAGGAGGGGGCCTGACTATCGACGAGTACATTGCAGTGTACTATTATCCAAACACAGAGAAGGTGGGGAGTCAGGTCCCTACCAACGCTATACAGGTGCTGGGCCTAAAGGACATATTATTGACACTGGGTAGGATAGCAGGCTTGGCATCACTCCACCAGGCCTCACGGCCTTTGATGTTCTATGCAGTGGAGTGCATGAGACCCACGATCTATGACTGGAGCACTACACTACTGAGAAACATGAAACATCAACTCAGTGAGTGTAAGGTAGGCAGGGTGCAGAACTTTAGGTTCAACAGTATTTTGAGCACGTTTTTCTTTGAGTGTGTTCCAGGATTGAGCCCCAGAGTGGATGTTCCTCTTCATGGGGTTCGATATCTGGCCCAATGGTGTTGGGCAGATGCTATGCGCAAACTGGGGGGTGGTAGGGTGGCCAACCCATATCCAGCTGACTTCTTTCCATGGTGGTGACGACAGATAGTTGCCATCGATGACTACCCCTACGCAGGGATAGATTTTTGGGGGGACCCAGACATTCCGTTACCACCAGGAGCGACATATGGTGATATAGGTAACGAATCTCGACCTTCTCTTTTTAAACTTTGAGTTATTTAATTTTTTTGTATTTTCTTGATTATTTGGAATAAAAAAGACATATTTTTGGGTGATAACACATAGTGACATCTACCATTTGTGTGCAGATGTGGGACCACGGCGGCCAGAAGGCTTCCCTCATCATAGACAGAGGGGAAGAGGAGATGACATCACGGGTGTGGATGCTCCAAAGCATTCATACCAATTTTGTGATATTGACTCATAGAGTTCCCATGGAACAAGTTGAGGACTTTCCCGAGGCGATGCAGTAGTAGGTGGTGGGTGTACCACACGGATGGGTGTGTTTATTCCGACGGCTAGCTAGAGCTGTAGTGACTTTCCATGATCACAACCCTCCTCCTCCTCCATAGGATTAGACACCTGGGAGTGTATTCATTTTGTACTACCGTGTATTATATGATGGTGGCTTGAAAGCCCCAATTTTGTATCATAACACTATGTATTACCACATTTTTGATGTATATAAAAAGTTTTATGGTGATCGATTTATTTATTTACATGTGTAAAAATTGTGTTTGTGATTAATTTATTGTGAATGAAACAAATGCCAATCTAACACATAGTTAGCATATGAGTCAGCAACTTGATTATTATTTCTTGGAATGTGTATATATGTTATATTGTCAAATTGCCGTTCTAACAATCTCACATGCAAGAATCTTCTAAATAATGTCAGATCTCTAACATGGTACAAAACATTGAGCTGTGACACTACTAACTCTGAATCAATACGTACCTCAAGAGATAGAATTCCATGTAATATGGCATCCCGTAGAAGCTCGATAACGGCGTTGTATTCAGCAACATTGTTGGAAGATGGCCGTCGACATACGCCTCCTGACGATAGTACCTGATCCATAGGAGTATAAATCACCCAAGCAGTAGAGGCTGAGTGTTGAGTGTGACGGCTTGCACCATCCACAAATCCTATGTAGGTGGAAGATTCCATTGACATCTGCCAAAAGAAACGAAAACTAATCACACACCCGATCACGATAAGAAAAAGACCTAACTATGCAAAGCTATACAATAATATACAATAAGTAGCCTTGGCTGAAGATTATGCATTGTATTTCTTGAGATAGAGCCCATTTCTAGGCTCCTCCAAGGCCGTTCCTTCGTAATCCACTAACTCATATGCACCCTTCTCTAACACACGCTTGACCACGTAAGGATCACGCCACATAGGATTAAATTTTCCTTCCCCCAAGGGTTCTTTCAGTTGGTCCCACAAAAGGACCAAGTGTCCTTTACTAAACGCCCTTGGACAGACATACTTATCGTACTGGACCTTTACGTGACATTTATTGACTTCTAGAGCCACCAAGGCATCCCGATGCTGCTCATCAATTTGCTCAAGGTGAACCAAACGCTCCTCCAATGGGGAAGTGTCCGGTAAGAGTTCTACAGCTAGCTTCAATGAAGGAATTTCACATTCAACTGGAAATATCAACTCCACTCCATGTACAAGTTGATATGGAGAGAAACCAGTGGCAGTCTTAACAACAGTTTTATATTCCCACAAAGCAGGATATAACATGATGTGCCAATTGTTCTTGCTTTGTGCGATGGTTCATTGGAGAATGGATTTGAGTGATTTATTCACTGCCTCTACCTGTCCATTTGCTTGGGGGTAGTAAGAAGAGGAATGCTCTTGCTTATACCCTAACTTGGATGCCAACTCTTCCATCATACGGTTCTGAAAGTGTGAGCCATGGTCAGTGACAAGCTCTTTCGGAATCCTGAACCAAGTAATAATTTGGTTGAATAGAAAGTGAGCGGCTGTCTCACCATTGGATTTTACTGTAGGCATAGCCTCAGCCCATTTCATGAAATAATGAAAAACCACTATAATATGATGGTGCCCCCCAGCCGAAGCTGGGTTGCGATCCATAACATCGAGCCCCCACTTAGTGAAGGGACTGGAGGTGATAATGGGATGTAACGGGGTAGGTTTTGAGTGCATATTATGTGCTGACACTTGGCAAGGGTGGCACCTCTTGACCGCATCAACACAATCCTTAAAGATCGACGGCCAGAAATAACCCGCTCTTAAAATATTTTGAGCTGTATAAATCCCAGATAAATGACCACCACATGCCCCTCCATGGCAATCATTCAGCACTAGCTCATCCTCTTCATGAGTTAAACAACACCGTAAAATGGAATCTACCCCATGACGGTACAAAGTATTGTCCACTATGAGGTAGTTCTTAGAGACGTGACGTAATCGTCATCGTTCATCTTACGAGAGGTGAGTAGGGGTCTTCAGTGTTTGTAAATATATTATGATATCCCCATACCATGGGTCTAACATTGAGATTAAGAATATTTGTTCATCGACAAACGTATCTTTACAAACCAACTCCTCGTTCTCGCTCGGCAAATCCGATATAAGCTCTGCAAAAATTAAAGACTTCTTCGATTTTGTCGAAACAAACTCAAGATCAAATTCTTGCAGAATGACAATCCATTTATTATACTTTCCCCCAATCATCCTTCAGGTGAGGACGAATTGAAACGGATTGACATGGGCTACAACCAAGGTCTAGAGAAGGAGAATATAATGTCTCAACCACTAAACCACATGTACGGTAGCTAAAGCAAGCTTCTTGACATGAGAATAATGAATCTCTGCGTCAATAAGGTTTTGGATCAACTAATATATCACATGCTCTTGGAGCTCCTCATCCTCTTGAACCAAAACCATACCAATTGTCTCTAAGGACGCGGCCACATATAATAGAAAATCACGGCTATAATCCGGGGGACTAATCACCGGGGCCGATGCTAGGGCTCGCTTGAGTGCATCGAAGGACTCCTGGGATCGCTCATCCCAATAAAAGGGGGTGTCCTTCTTCAAGAGACGCATGAAGCCTCTAGTCAAATTGGAAAAGTTGACAACAAATCTTCGTAAGAAGTTTTCCATGCCTTGCAAACACTGAAGATGACGAATATTCTTCAGGGAAGACAACTGAAGTATTGCCTCAACCTTCAAAGGGTC
Source organism: Pseudotsuga menziesii (assembly GCA_001517045.1). NCBI lineage: Eukaryota > Viridiplantae > Streptophyta > Pinopsida > Pinales > Pinaceae > Pseudotsuga > Pseudotsuga menziesii. The sequence goes on from LPNX011056472.1 coordinate 432,550, forward strand.
GACTCTTATACCCTCCTTAGAAATGATGAATCCTAATAAACGCCCTGATTTCACACAAAAGATGCACTTATGAGGATTTAATCTAACCGAATAGTGCCGGCATATTTCGAATACCAATCTCAAGTGATAGGGATGACACATTCTCATGCGAGAATGAGCAGCAAGGTCATCCAAAAACACCTCAATGATTGACTTGAGATCATGGGAGATCAAGGTAATTTCCCGCTGAAATGTAGCTCCGACGTTTTTAAGGCCGAAAGGCATTTTCTGATATGCAAATGTTCCCCAAGGACAAATAAATGCAGTCTTATGTTGGTCCTCAGGTTTAATCTCTATCTAATTATATCCATAAAAGTTGTCCATGAAGGAGAACACCTCGCTACCCACACACTCATCCAAAACATGATCTATAAATGGTGTGGGGAAGTTGTCCTTCGGACAGGCATGATTTAAATAGCGGAAATCAGTACATATGCGGATCGCTCCCTGCTTCTTATCAACCGGAATGGGGTTTGAAACCCATTTCGTCAAGGGAACAGGATAGATGAAACCAACTTTCAATAACTTCTCTATCTCTGAATTAATCGTGGGTGCTTTCCTAGGATTCACTGCAAGTAAATGTTGTTGAACAGGCTTAGCATTGCGGTAAGTCTTAATCTCGTGCTCGACAATATGAGAGTCAATACCTGGCATCTCATCGTAAGACCAAGAAAAAATATCATGGAATTCCTTAAATAGCTCGATGTATTCAAGAATCTCAGCATGGGAACAATCCACCCCAATATCGACATTCTCTATGGTGCCAGGATTGTGAGAGATGTTGATAGGAATCGTTGGAGATTTTTTTTGCCATGTTTCCATCAACCATCGGACCAGGAGATCTTAATGGAACCATAGGTCTACCAACTCTCTGACTAAGAACCGCCCTAAAATCCTCACGCTCCAAGCGGTCAAGATCTGGAAGAAAGTATGATCTATGATGAAGTTCCTCCCATGGTGGCTCAACTCCCGACATAGCCTCAATAATCGCTTCATCTGAAGGAAAAATCGTATCAAGGTAGTTGTGCACGTGAGAAGATTGTACTGCCCATGCCGGTAGCACATAAGGGTCCTCCTCCTCCGTCTGTGAAGAGGAAGGACTAGGCTCTGCAACAGACTTGAGATTATCTTGATAAGCTATCATAGCTGCAGGCAATGGCACGTTCATCTTGACGGGTTCAGTTGAAGTACTCGGTGTAGGAAGAATCCAAGGATCTTCCATATGACTCGTGAGAAAAGACACCAATATCATAGATGTTGAAGCCTCATCGGAACTAGATCCTATCATGAGGATCGGTGTAGGACAACTAAAGCTTCCCATGAGGGATGGATACATGCCTACACCCACACTCCCAGTTGTCGGCTGAGAGTGTTCACCGATCGGGATCGAAGCTCCCGAAGATGCAGTAACAGATGGATTCTTGAATGTCGTTTGATAAATTATTACGATCTTCCCGTTATGTGGAAAGCATACAACACGGAACAAGGAAGAAGCAACTGCTTGCATACTGTACATCCAGTTCCTACCCAGCAAGAGATTGTAGTCAAGGGGTGCATCAACCACCTCAACCTATATCGCCACGGTCTTCCCTCCCAAATGAACTTTAAGGGAAGGAAGGATGCCGTGCGGTCTAAAATATATCCCATCAAAAGCAGTTAACATAGTCCCTGATTTAGACAGCTCAGGAGAACCCAAACCCTTCCAACAAGATAAAGACATCACAGAAGAAACAATGCCCTCGTCAATCACAGTGCGCTTGACGATCATATTAAGACATTCTACGTGAACCAAAAGAGACACATAGTAGGGCAAGCAAGGCTGAAGTCCTATGGTTTCAAATTTGATCATAGAGGAAGAATCATCATCATTCACACCAAGGGCAGAAAGCAACGCCTTCCTTTACAAAGGACAACTCTGAAGCACTTCCAATGCAGACATCGGACAAGGAGTGTGGCCCAAATCCTCGACAACTCAATAGTTTTGGGTGGCTCGGGCATTTGGATTATGCCTTGAACGCTTAAGGACTCCCTTAGGAATGCGAGGTGCAGTCTCAGGTTTATTCATAGGTTTCTCAATGTGCAAAGGGGACCCTGGTGGATCAGGCTCTTTTCCTGGGCTGGGTTGTGACGAACCATAATCTTTCACACGAGTCACAACTTTCGCAGCACGGACCATGTTAATGCACCCATGACCACTACCCTCCGACAGATCATGATCATCACCAGGCTAGTCATGGGACTTCGAATTCATATTTTGATTATGTGGTAAAGGGTTAGTTAGCATAGCTGGGCCCTGTGCCAAGAAACTCGAAGCTTCCTCAATACGAGGGCACAAGTAAGTGAGGTGATCGTCCTTACACAACTTGCAAGGGAACTTAACCTTACATTTAGCTTGCTTGTCCCCCCAGCATTTCGTCCGTTCTTGTCATTATTGTTAGCATTCTCATTCTTATTCCCACCCTTTCGATTACTTTTACCCTTTTTTCTATTCCGTCCGGGCTGCTGGTTACCCTTCTGGTCCGACGATTGCACAGAAAGTACACTCATCGTTTGGGTGGGTTGAGACGAAGCCGTAGCTTGTCCCAAAGTAGATTGGTTGATTGAAAATTGACTAACTTGTTTTGCAACCGAATCCACAGGTTTCACACTTGCACAACCCACAATGCCATCGGCATTTGGTCCAGGTTTGACTTTGGGATCGAAACCGGAATGAGGAGCATTGGGAATAATCTCATACAACAAACCAGACTGAGCATAAATCAAATCCAGTTCATGTGCCCTAAAAATTGCTTGTTCCTCATTCTGCACTCTGGATGTAGAAACATCCTTCGCTATATATGGCAATAACGACTTGAGGAACCACTTGAGGAGGAATTTTGGCGGTATAAAAGATTTAATTAACCTCTTCCATCTACGCCACTCTTGAATATGATCAGAGATATGTGTGGCTTTATCTTGCTGAAATGTCGACAATAGTTTAGTACCAATGTCATAACGTATTGGTAGCTGGAAGTGATTAAGAAAAGTCATCGCAAGGTTGTCGAACAAAGCGAAAGCTCCCCTAGGTAACTCTATATACCACTTCACGGCAGGCCTTGTAAGGGTGCGTTGAAATAGTATCAAACAGACTAAGTCCTGATGTAAATAATTTGAAGAGCACCATAGGTGAAACGTAGTAACGTGTTTGCTCAGATCCTCTCTCGGTTTGCCCTCGAACTTAGGTATGTCAGAAGGAAGCTTGGTAGGGACAGTCGGCCAAGCCGATTCATGAGCCACAGGATCGTTCATCAATCTCGATAAGTCATGAAGATTGAGCATCACAAGGAAAGGGATCCTAGGATGATGAGGTCAATGGACCGCTCCCTGATTCATATAGGGCTGGTTACCACCATGGCCTTGGCCATAGTGTCCTCCTCCCATATGACCCGTATAGGGTGGCATGGAAGCACCATAGTGCGGTGGACCTTGACTAGTAGGAGCTACAAAGCCATAATTAAGAGAGTAAGCAGGTTGTTGATACCCTCCCCCATAAGGTGAAGAACCTTGTCCATACTGCGTCCCATAATAGGGTCCATAAGACATCGCATGAGATGCCCCATGAGACACTTCGTAGGTAGGAAGATACGCTCCGGAAGTAGGTATATACATACTGGAAGTAGGGATATATGCCCCATAAGTAGTAACATGACCTCTATAAGTATGAACATAGCCTCCTGAAGCAACGGGCGGTATGTAAACCTGAGACACAATCAGTCTAGTAACTACAGTACGGACCTGACTCGTAGCCATGTGCTGGCTCGAAGGACCACGTGAATAAGGTGGAGGATGTACATTTGAAGAAGTAGGGACTGAGGATGAAGGAATCTGAGTAATAATATACGTGCTACCACCTATCGTCACTCATCTCGGATTTGGTATCCTAATCGGATTGCTAACCCTAGACCTAGGAGGGAAATGTGATGTAACTTCCACCACTGGGACAGAAGGTGCAATGTGACTAGTGCTCCCAAACCTCTCCGCATGGTAAGGAATGAGAGTGCCCCCAGGCATAGTGTTAGGATCAAAGTCAGATTCAGCATGAAATGCCAAATCATGTGTAGGGAAACCAGACATAGCATAACTACCGTAGCTAGTGCTGGCGGATTCAAAATGAGTCTCGATGTCCTCCGACATTCCATATAGGTAACACGTCAATGGGGAATCAACCCTAGAGTGAGTAGGTCTATCGTGCATGGTTCCTACTTGAGAAATCATAGGACCTAACTCAGCAAAGTCGGGTGAAGGATCGTAAGTAGGAGTAAACTCCCCATCGTCTACATGAATGGGAGGAGGTGGTTTAGGAATATCTTCTAAATGGTCTCCCATGGTGTCTGAATCAATGTGTGAAATAGTTTGCCTGGAATGTCTAGGTCTCTCTCCCAAGGGAGGAGGAGAAGTAGAAGGCGAAAGTCCCGCTAAACGACGAGAACGGTGAGGAGCCGCACCCGAATCCACAATGACTCAAAAAATAGAAAAGACTCTCTATTTACGTAAACGCTAAGCCAACTATCGTGCATAGAGCAATCACTAATAAAGTCTAAAGCCAAATGTAGGAAAACAAGGGATGGATAAATGAGCTCCTAAATGAAGTAGGTATGTCTCACTTAGGAGAGGCTTGAGACTCCCATACACAACAAGCGGAGGTACGTAACCAATTATTGTGGCCCTCAGCTTCAACGCATAAAGCGACTGTGCTGTCCGACCCCAACCTGACCGGGACACCCACAGAATAACCCCTGCAAAGTACCCCCTTGATATCCTAGGTAAGGCCACTAAGGTCACCACAATATAATCAATGCTAAGGCGGACAGTCGCAGGTGGGATTGACCATATGGGCAGGGTAGCAAAGCTCGAAACTCTCGAAAGAGCCCCTAGATACGAATACAATCCTGGAAATATCTCCAGTGCTACTCAGTTATGACTAGGGGTCATCCCAATCAATAACCACTCACACTTCCTCGTGCTTAACTCCCTTTTGAGAGGAGGATCCTGAGAAACACTGGTTATACCAAGGATTTCACACACTCACCTAGACAGACACATACATGTCGTTGTTTAGTGATCTTGGAGAATTAACTTATAATGAACTATTCCAAGATCCTAAAACCTAAGCTTGTTGGTGCACCCTAGAAAAGAAAAGAGTGTAATTCATTTTAATTTAGCGTTGATTTTAATTGGATTTATTACTCAACATAGGGATATGACCGTGCAACTAATGGTGTTATGACGCAACATGAAGTAAAATGCACACCTAACAATCAATGCAAATGCATTGTGTCCATGAAAATAGGGTATGCTATTACGTGAAATGCACAATTCCCTTCAAGTGATGAATGCAAATTTTTCCTATATGAAGTCCTAACTAGTACTCCAAAGAAAATCTAGTGCAAGTACAATGCAAAGATGCAAAATGAAATCCATGATGATAAGCAAGTGTTTTTGGATTTTTTGAAATAAAATGAGATGCAAAAAGCAAAAGAATGATTCTACGACCCCTAGAATTTGCAAGCACACATAAACAACACTCAAGCAAAGCACTAAGGTCAAAGAACTCTAATGCACTAATCTCAAACAAAAAATCGAAAATGCCATGACAAGAACCTTCTTAAAAAAAAATTTAGCCTAAAAAAAAACGTTTCTGGTCAGAAACAAAGGTCTAAACAGATTCAGGAAGTGCCAAAGGAGACTCAGCAAATATCAAAATTCACCTAGCAACCAATTAACTCCCACAAAAAGGAAAAATCAAATGCATACACGACTGTTCGCAGTAAACCCGCGTGTATACACGGAAATCGCAAAGAAAACCGCGTGTATACGTGACTGTGAGTTAAAAACTCACATACAGGAAGAAAGGTGCATAAACTCAAGGTAAACAGACAGGATGAGACAAAATTCACACCAATTAGACACTACCAGGCATACATGCCCCTAGACCCGACACAGAAACAAGAGAGAAAGAGCAATTCAAATTCATTGAATGCCGATAAAACAACCCCCAAAGGACAACTACTAGGAACTCCCTAGTGAAGTCACCAATTTTGTTACGGAGATAAATTCCTATGGCTTGGGGTACCACAACAGACAGCTTGACTCCAGAAATCAATCCTTTCCAATATGCAATAGAAATTAAATGTCTAACACTAAAGGATCAAACCTCGTACCTTATTCCGGACGGTTGAAGTAGATCCCCGTTGAGCTTTCCAATCTTCAGCTCGAATTGATAGATTACTTCCTCAACAAGAAGTAAACAATACAAGCATTCTATATATCATGGTTTTAGATCTATTCTAGCATATATAATCAATAATGTATAAGCATTTGACATAATCCCATGGATAAAATATTCATTCAAACACACATTATTGGACAGGAAAAGATATTTCTAAGGATAAGGCTCTGGTCTACAAAACCAGAGATTCTGGGTTCAATCCCCAGTGGAGTCACCAATTCTATTACGGAGAGAAATTCCTATGGCTTGGGGTACCAAAATAGATAGCCTGACTCCAAAAATCAATCCTTTCCAATATGCAATAGAAATTAAATGTCTAACACTAAAGGATCAAACCTCGTACCTTATTCCGGACGGTTGAAGTAGATCCTTGTTGAGCTTTCCAATCTTCATCTTGAATTGATAGATTACTTCCTCAAAAACAAGTAAACAATACAAGCATTCTATATATCATGGTTTTAGATCTATTCTAGCATATATAATCAATAATGTATAAGCATTTGACATAATCCCATGGATAAAATATTCATTCAAACACACATTATTGGACAGGAAAAGATATTTCTAAGGATAAGGCTCTGGTCTACAAAACCAGAGATTCTGGGTTCAATCCCCAGTGGAGTCACCAATTCTATTACGGAGAGAAATTCCTATGGCTTGGGGTACCAAAATAGATAGCCTGACTCCAAAAATCAATCCTTTCCAATATGCAATAGAAATTAAATGTCTAACACTAAAGGATCAAACCTCGTACCTTATTCCGGACGGTTGAAGTAGATCCTTGTTGAGCTTTCCAATCTTCATCTTGAATTGATAGATTACTTCCTCAAAAACAAGTAAACAATACAAGCATTCTATATATCATGGTTTTAGATCTATTCTAGCATATATAATCAATAATGTATAAGCATTTGACATAATCCCATGGATAAAATATTCATTCAAACACACATTATTGTGTAGGAAAAGATATTTCTATTAATATAAATCAAAGATTACAAGATACAACCTCTGACGGCACATCTGTGAACTGGAGAAAATGAATCCCCCACTTGGGCCTCCACCACCTCAATCCTCCATCTCTCGATAGCAAGCTCACAAGAAAAAGGAAATCTTGGGAAGAACACACTAGTGCTCCAAGGGACAAAGGGATGCAGACTCAAGCATAAGTTCCGCCAACAATGGAATATAGTTTCTTTGCTCTCAATTCGCTCATATGCCTTCAATGCACCATAGGGGTTCCATATATAGCTTTCAAAGGGGTAATGAAAGGTCGAATCCGAGCGATCTCAAGGCATAGGGAAGGCCAAGAGTCAAATGAGTCTGATCCATGTCAAGGAAAACTCCAAAAGGATTTGGATTCTGCACACATCCCAATGTACATGGTTTTAGTGGTCAAACACTCGTACATACGCGCTTATAGGTTTAAAATTTGCGTGTATCATTTTTCATATGTTTTTATGGATGATCAAGGAAACATCAAAGGACAAAAAATGGTCCATGGGGTCTAAGGAGTCTGTAGCGGGACAGGGGAAGGCCATACAAAGTGTGATTCACCTGGAGTGGTGAAATCAGCTATAACACATACTTCCCTTGTCCACACCTCCATGCCTAGAACTTAGTGCATCATCTCCAAGTCCTTCATCTTGAACTCGGTAGCAAGTATCCTTCTTGTAACTTTAATGAGTTCCTCTTTTCTTTCAGGAACAAGTCATATAACAGGAGCATCACTGATCTTCCACCTTCAATCTTGAAGTAAAGGTTGGAATCCGCTTTACTCTCAGTAAAACCTAGATTCATCAGTAATATGTCCATCCTATCATACCATGTTGAACCTCAAGATATTCTGTAGTCACTCCCTCTAAAGTGGAGCATCATACTCCCTCTATTTTCCGTACTCTATGCACTAAAACATTCTGTATCGGAGTGATAAGTATCTTCCTATGCTACCAATATTCTATGTATCCATCTAGTGTATAGAATTTCATCTTCAACCTTGTAGCAGAGGTTAAGATCTTCATCAAGTTCATCATGTATGTGTTTCAATTCCCATTGGTTGCAAATGTCTCTTCATAGTCTATGCCTTCTTTTCATGAGAAGCCTCGTGATACGAATCTTGCCTTATATCCCACGATGTTTCCATCTATTGCATGATGGAACTACAAACTTCCCTTCATGTATTGATACTGAACCCTAGACATCATTCTTCTTGAACTGGTCTTCCCTTTCTTCTTGGTTACTTCTTCATAGCCGGAAGGTTCTGCATCAATGATTTCACTATATTCGTTATATTATTTTTCATCTTGAACTGTCATCACTTGTTCTTCGGAACAAGTCTCATCCTTCTTTGCTTGTAGGCGATTATGTATGCGATATTTCCTACAATTCAAATGCATTAGTTGTATGGTTAGAAACATTTCATAAGTCATATTCATAATGGAAAATTATTATGCATAAATATATGATCATGCAACTATTTTAGCCAATACAACATTCATCCATATCTCATGAAACTTTTCTAGATGCCTTCCATCTCTACCA
>LPNX011056472.1:441952-493286 GCA_001517045.1 Pseudotsuga menziesii
GAGCTTTCAGGTTCATCATCTTCTTCATTCATCATTTCTTATCCAAATGCTAAGATGGATAAGAGGTTCTTCAAGAATTGAGTTCTTCATATTCCTCATCGCTCGAGGTATCTTCTTTGGATCATGAGAGCTTGATATTCAATTTCTCCCATCTTCTCTTTTCTTATTATGAGTCGAGATTCTTTTCTTGTGTGCAATATTCCAAGAGTCTACTAAAGGTAATCACTTCCTTTCGGCACACATTCCTTGAATGAATGAATCCCATGATCTTGGGAGGCCATTCAAGGTGGCTATCACCACTTCTGCATTCTTCACTTCTTCTTCTACCGCTTCAAGTTGTTCTTTTATTTGAGAGACCCTTGTAAAGTATGACTGTATGGTCTCTGCATTCTGGATCTTCACATTCTTCGACTAGTTTCTCAAAGTCATATTTTGATTTATGTTCTTCCCTTCAAATAGCTTGGTCAAGGAATCAAACATCTCTTTCAGTGTCTTTAGGGAAGATACTTGTGGTATAAAGTGATACATGATTGAATCAACAACAATCTTCTTGGCCTTAACCAAGTTCTTCTGGTGTAAGGATTTTAGCCTTATCTCCCTCTGGAACTAGAGCCTCTCTACTTATGTAGGTGTCCAATTCATTTTCTTCAAGAACTAGTGAGATCCTATACTTGCATGCTTGGAAGTTGTCAACTTCACCAAGCTTATCATCAAGCTGACGTGATAGATCACTTTAAAATGAGAACCTCAAATGAAAATAGAAAAAGATTAGATCTTACCGATTTGAGGTGTCCGTCCCGGTTCCAGAGCTGGTTGATCTAGGGTTTGTCAGAGAAACCATAATTTTCAAAACTTGGAATATTTAAGATCCAATTGGATAGAAATATAGATCTCTTCAAGGTGAGCTGTCCAATGTACTCCTTTTCTGAAAACAGTGGAGGGAAGCTCCCGGAACAGGAAGCCCAAGTTTTTCCAATTTCTTCTGTAGAAATTCCTGATACTATTTCTGCGGTATCTCTGAAATTACTACTCCTGTGTGTCTAAAAAATATCATTGAGGTAGCCTCACCTATACTTGTTCTAACAACATAGGTTTCATTAGAATTGGTTTCACCAATTGGGACTTATGATCATTTTCCAAAAGTGACTTGTTTCAGGACTGTTCAGCACTGAGAAGTTGTATGGACTGCCATTTGTCATTGTTTCATCTTCGGGCTCTAAAACTTCTACCACAGAAATTAAAGTCCATGCCATTTCAGGAAAATATTCAGAAATGTCATTTGGACATTTGTATCTCGAAATATAGCAATTCTCCCTAGGTGTCCTGTTTAGGGATGAATCTTGGAAGAGGCTGGAACCCTAACTTGGAGGGATCATATATCCTAGAATATAGTGAATCTGAGGTTGAATTTTGGATACAGTGTAAATAAGTATTTTATCTTTGGCCTATGAACATTTAAGCTCCTAATCCTTCTCTAATCCTGAGATATAGCGAATGTACCAAAACTTATCAGTTTTAGTATTTTAGGGTTTTTCTTGCCCGGGGTCAAAATAGGGTTTGACTTTCCTAAAGTTTCACCCAACCAAAAATCTCGACCCAGGTCTCTAAACTTCGATTTTGATGAGGAGAGAAATCCTATGCTGGGCTCACTAAAAAATTCCTCTTCTGTAGAAAGCCCTAATTTCCCACATTGAAAATTGAAAACGCTTGGAATTGAATTCCACTTTAACAAAAGGATGCGCCCTTCAATGGAGAGTAAACCTAGCATAATTTTGCTGATGGATTGTGGAGAGAGACGTAAAAATTAAGAATCCATAGCTTCTGTAGCTGCACAGTGTCTTCTTCTCAGGTTAGCTCTGATACCATGTTAGAATTTTATCATTCATGCTAGCATTATGTGAGGATCTTTAATTGAGAGAATAACAAGCACATCGATCAAACAAAAGAGACAATGAATACAATGTTTTTCCTCAGGGAGACCATAAATGGAGAAAACCCCACAAATTCCTCAGAGATAGAATCAACACCAAAAGTAAAACCTGAAAACATAAATGCGATCTCTCGACAACAATAGTCTCTCTCTTGTCCCAACAACTTCTCTCTCACTCATGCGCCCCAATGAATGAGTGTGTATGTGATAAATAGAGAGGCTCACTCTCTATTTATATTGTTTCGTTCACTTAATGTCCACTCCAACATGTCAGCCTCACTTAACAATAACTTACTAGAGCCAACATCTCTAGGAGAGTCTAATAACCCTAGTGCCCCACAACTTGTGGGGACTTTGCCCCTCCGAACAACAAGGAGGGTTATCCTTAACACAATGGTGGACTATTTCCTCAACTTACAATAACTCACCTAGGGTTGACTTCTCTAGGATAGTCTAATAACCCTAGGGCCCCACAACTGTGGGGACTTAAACCCTTGATCAATAGGAGGGTTACCCACAATGACTTGACTTGAATTGTTTACATTATAGAACCTCCCGATGGGAACATTGGGGCATGAAATGACTCAATTACATTACAGATACTTCCTGAAATAAAAATCGGGGTACAATACATAAGATATACAAGTGAATACATTCTGAAGTTACAATTACATCAACAATTGGTCACAAGTCCAAGGAAAGATCCTCCTAAACTAATAAATTGATTGTCAAGTGTGAATATTACCCATGTGGTGTAAGAAATGTTCTGAGAGCCATGGTTGGCACCGTACGTATATCCAAAATAAGTGAAAGTTTATAAGTTCATCTTCCATGTAAAAATACCAAGAAATACAGGTGTGTGCATGAAATAACTATTGTACAAAAGTCTCTACATAAAATACAACATAATACAACAAATGGTGCAAGGCATCAATTCCTTCACAAAGTACTTCTTTAGATAGAGATCGTTTCTGATCTCGGACAAGGGTTCCCAATCATAATTGACTAAATCGCATGCTCCTCTTTTTAACATTGTTTTGAGAACAAACAGGTCAAACCATTTAGGTACAAATATCCCTTTTCCTATTTTATCATTGACTTGGTCATAAACTAAAACCAATTTTCCTTCTGAAAAGACTCGAGGACAGAAAAATATTTCATATTAGGATTTGACTCTTTTCTTGTGTGATTCTATGTTTAATGAGGCCTCTCTTCTAGTTTCATCAAGAGAATGAATATGGAGGAGTCTCTCTTCTTTTGTAGAGGTGTTAGGTAGGAGTTCGATAGGAAGTTTTAATGATGGGATCTCACATTCAATCGACAACACAACTTATTCTCCATAAACCAACTGGAAAGGAGTGAAATAAGTCACAATTTTAGTTGAGGTATGATATGCATAGAGAGAAGAGAACAACATAACATGCCATCTAGTTTTATTCTTATCAAAGGTTCATTGCAACATGGTCTTGTTGATTCCTAGAAAATTCTAGGTACCAACAGTAGGGATTCTCCCCAATGACCGTTTCCAAGTAGATCATTTATCATTTGATATGGGGAATCCCTCCAGTTAGCAGCCTGAATACCGCAGAATCAAAGGAAAGTCTTAAATATATTTTACCGGTTGCGGCCTGGTCCACCGTTTATGTAATTTTATGTTTTATGAATGATATGCAAGTGCCTAGATTAAATGCAAGTGATAGTAGGTAAGAACCTCAATAGAGATGTGCAGATCTTCCCTACGTCTTACCGCTCTTGCCCCATAGTCTCTCTACAAAAATAAAAGAACAAATAATATGATATATTCTAAGCTATCTCGAGGGAGCAAGATTAATACTAATATGAATGATGTAATGCATTGTTTGCATATAGAATTATACAGATAATTGACAAATTATGAATATGAAATACAACAGAAAATTAACACAAAGATATCTTTATGAAGTGAAAGCATTCATCATTCATCATTGCATAAGATTCATAACATAAAATGAAATCATTCATAACACAAACATAGTTCAGTAGGTTTAGAATGATCTCAAAAATTGTACAACATGCTAAAACAGAAATAATTCTTTATTCAACGATCTACACAACATGCTTTGAAACTCATGCAGTCCTCTCTCTAGCAAATTCAGTCCTCTTTATTATAAAAAGAAGTAGTTCTCCATACAAAAGGTTTCATCATATGGGAGCCAGAAAAAGTCCACCTTTATTTTACTCTACCTTTACTTATGCATTTACAAAAAATACTTTTGGTTGTCCATGCCCTTTGGGCTTCTCTAACTCTTCATTTACAAAAAATTGTCTTCTAGTGTTCTCACTAGGAAAAAGTAAATAAATACAAAATATTACATAAAAATCCTCCACTTGTGAATAAAACAAAAATCTTAAGTGGGCCCAGTTGGTTTCTTAATAAAAACATCCCATGCTTGAGCCTCTTCATTTATAATTTGATATTCAGTTGGCTCTAGCACACGTGCATCAATTTCATGTCTTGATAAGTGGGATTCTATCTCCTTTACTTTAAGTGAGTTTTGACTCAATAACTCCTCAAACAGATGCTTGTGGACTGAAACTTGTACAATCCAAACACCAATAGCTTCTTCACTAACGCATTCGATCTTAGCTATGCTTTCTTCCCCTATATGCAACCTGTCCTGAAGGTTTTTTAAATGCTTCTCTCTGGATGGGAAGTATTGATCTTGAGTACCTGCTAAAACCTGACATTGATTGTGGGTTAACCACATTCTTTTGTAGAAATTGATACACTTCTCCATAGTTTTATCAATGGTTGTGTTCAACCTTACTGTTGATTTGCAGCTGGAATTTAATATTGCCAATTCCATCTTTAGACTTCCTGCAGTTTTCTAAGGCATGTTTTCCGAGAAGGTCGGATTAGCTCCTATCCACGTTAGCTCGTTCCGCACAAGTTCTGCCACATCTAATAACTTCTTCCCAAAATATGACGAGCTGTGTGCTATCTCTTTCAATCTAGCCTCAATATTCTTAATTTTGTACATCTCTCCTACCAACTTCAATAAAATCTGATTTATTTCCTTTTGCAGCAAAGATGCTTGATTACAGAAAGGATCAATATCAAGCTGTTTTTCATTTGCAGCCTTGAGTTGCTTATCTAGCAAACTATTCTAAATTTCTAATTTTCAACTCTTTTGTCAAATTTTCCCTTTTTCTTTTCTAACTCTAGAAATCTTCTCTCAAGATCCTTTTTCTCTCCTTCGATGATATTAGCTGACAATACTAAGTCATCTTTGCCTGATTGCAAAATTTGATATGGTTATTTAAGTCTCTCCAATTCCTTGAGAGTGTCATCGTGCTTCCTTTTTAGGCTTTTCCCTTCTCCTCTTTCTTTCCTTAGGGTTTCCTTCGTTTGGGACATTTTCTCCTTATATTGTTCAATATCATCAATCATTTTTCCAATAGTATCTGCATTGGTGAGGGCTGATGCTACACCTACCATCGCAAGGAGTTTAAGATCTTTATTAGTCCCATTTATAACTGTTTTCTCTGTTACCATAATATATATAGGCTAGTCTCCAGTGTCGATCCTTTTCCCGGTTCTCATCACAATCCTTTTCTTATTTTTATCAAAGAAAATCATATTAAGGTCAGCTACTGCCTGTTCCTGGGATGGGATGAAAGGAATTAGTCCAAGCTCTACCGAGGAGCTGGATCTTCTATTGTCGTACTACTTGATGGGATAGGTGAATCCAAGGGATTATCATGGGCCTGTTCTTGTTCAAGTTTTTCATGATCCCGATCCTCCTCCTCCTTCCACTTAAGTCCCTTGGCTGCTTTTTCTTCTACTTCTGTTGCTCAGTTAGCCACTTCCTTTTTTATTCTTTTAGTCTCTGCCCACAGTTTCTACTCTTCTTCTTCCTGTCTCTTCTTCTCTTCTTCTTCTTGTCTTTTCTTCTCTTTTGCAGTACCATTGCTGCTTCCTTTTCCTCCCACAATCTTTATTTTCTTCTTGAATCTTCTTCTTAAGGCGTTCATATTGTAGGCATTGCGTAATATCTCCTCATCTTTATCTGAGTAATTTGTGTATTCAAAATGCGCTCCTACTGACAAACAATAATTTGCAATCTTGTTCTCTGAATCATTCATTTGAAAACTTTTTTCTCCAAAGTGAAAGTATTCTAATTCTTTCACAAATTCTGGTGCACTCTTCACCTTGGTAAACTTATAACCACCTATGTGGAATGGGAGTGGTGCATATATAGCCTTTCTCTTGTCAAATATGAAATTTTTGATCCCATCTATGTAGAGCTGCCTCACCACCTCTTTGTGAACAACATAGTCAGTAGCATACTTCGTTAACAAATAAGGGGATCTAGATCCCCCAAACATTCTTAGGTACATACCTTCTTTCGATAGGTAATAATGCTCATTCTCTTCCACTATCTCCAATGTATTTTCAGACATGCAGTTGCATTCTATGAGGAATATTAACTTGTAAAGCGGTATTAGGAAGTCTTCATAGATGCTCTTGTAGAAACTATAGTATTTGTGTGCCTAGAAAAGATGGTATGCAGAATATATAGGGGTATCTGTCTTATCCCATTTTAAATTTAGTGCTGGGAACTGGTGGGTGCACAAAATGCAATCAATCAAGAAAGAGCTCATATAGAACTCTGACTTCCTCTGTGTCAAACCCCCAAGTGCTGCACTTATACATGATGATAGACTGTTTTCTACCATATCATCCCAGTTGAAAATGGTACCCCTTGTAGCTACAAAATAAATGACGGTTACCCAGATTATCTTATAAAACCTTCCATTCGCTTGGATGAAAATCCATTTTAACATGAAAGCTAGAAGCCGGTATGGGGTACGTAAGTTTGCAGTTTCATATTCTCCAGAAGGCTTTGTGCACAACTGATTCCCATTAACTATCATCTTCTTTACACAATCGAAAACATCCAAGTCTATCCCCTTTATCCACTGTTCTGTCAAATAGATCTGCAGTGTAGGTAGCTTACATGCTTGCGCTACATATCTTGGGCTGTAGGAAGCAAATCCTTGTTCATTAATGTTTGACAAGATCATCTTGGTTACATCTTCCCTTGGAAGAATCCAACTGATTACTTCGGCACATGGGAAACATTCTGGACGGGTATATACCTTCATGATAGATGACTTTTTTATGGTTTTATATATTGCTATGTCTTCTAAACCCGTGTCTGGGACATCCTGGTCCTTAATCATTTGATAGATATGACCCCATCTGAACTCTGGCTCGACTCCGGTGAAGGGTTTAGTATCTTCATAGATAATTTCCAGCTTTGTTATGATTTCCACCTCTGGATCGTCCCCTGTGCCTGGGACCTTTCTTTCCCTTTTTAGGAATGGTGCTATACAAAAACTAAGGTTGTCAAAAACATAAAACTATATCTTAGATCTATTTCAATCTCTTAACATGCATTCATGATAAATATCACTACTAGATATGAGATTGAAAGAAACCAACAACAACATGAGGTCGTATTAAACCAAATAACTTTACCATGTCATCCTGAAACATTTCAACAAACTTCGTGACACCGGGGAGAACACCTCTGACTACCCTAGAACCTCCAAAATGAAACCAAGCTATGGCTGTACAAATTTTAGTAGCGGGACTATCATGCATTCAATAAAAGAAAATAACCTCAGCTTTTGTCAAATAAATACCCTACTAATCTCGCGACCAGATTACCATGACTCTCTCCATTAAAACCAAAGGGATACCCTTCCACATCTCAGAAAATTAAAAAAGATGAGTTTTAAGAAAAAATCTTTGGGCCAGGAAAATTATACAACCTACCCTGGCCAATGGTGATACCCTTTCTACTCATGCACTGATAAAATGGATAGGGAGTGGTGTAGATGGTGAAATCCTCATCTGAACACAAACCTGCTATTGAAACCAACTGATATAAAACTCGCCATGGCGAGGGAAGAGGGGATGAGTGGCACGTAGAAGGTGGAGAAAATAAACATCCCTGTAAGGCAGGAGCGGAGCGACCAGTGTTTTCTTACATGGGAGAAAAACAACCTCGTGACCTAAAATGAAAAGGAAAACCTCTACGGTCATGGGACATATATATCTAAGAGGATGGGAAAAAGTAATCCATAAAGAGCAATCAAACTGATCCTTCCCACAATGCAAAATGACAAAGCAGGGATTCATATCCTACCTAGAAAAAACAACCTTGACTGTTGGTGGGGTGAAACGTGTGCAACTGGTGAAAGAATCCACACGGTGGCTGTCAGCTCAAATGGTGATAAACAAGTGCTCCAAATAAAAAAATAAAAATAACCATGGAATCACCCCCGATAGCTTAAATATAAAAAAAATAAAGGTAATAAATGGCCCATGCGAGGAACACCGTCGGTGCCAAGAAAATTCTTCGAAAAGTCATCACATTTGCAGCCAACTAAGATAGGGTTGGGTGGAAACCTAGGATAGACCCACCAATCATCGGATGGGAAAAGGCCTTCCTTGCCAGGAATATATGATGATTCTGTGGTGGCTAAAACTCGCTCATCAGCACGATATCGGCTGGGACTTCAAGAAGACATCGGTTGAAAACACATGGGGCAATCAACAATGTCAGCAACAAATTCCGAAGCGTCCCATCAGAAAACTTATGGAAAGTTTTCGATGTGGTGGGAGGATAAGAAATGAAATTGCTTTCGATACCGTCGAAAAAATTTGACAAGATGACATGATGCATCGGAAGGGCTATTAACAAGCCATCGAAAATAAAATTGGAAACTCTCTTTGATAACATTGGCTCTAGATGCGAGAATCTAATTGACAAATTGGTAAACTTGTGTGAGTTTTCTGGAAGGAAAAAATAAAGAAAAGGATCGGCAGGCTTAATGGGTAGCGCTTCCGCTATGTTGGCTAAAATCAACAAGTTCATTCGATACAGTGGGTGGAAAAAATGAGTTTTAAACTCAATATTTTTTAATTTGTAAAAGAAAAACTAAGTCAAGGAAAGGGTTCCTAGAGGACAAAGGTAGTCTAGGAAGGCTTAGAAACTAGAAATTAAAAGGGGGGCCCTAAAACATGAAATTTTTGGGGGAGGTGGTTACAGCAGCAACAATTGGTGACTAGTTGGTGAACACAGATCTCTGGAAAACTAACTTTTGAAAACCAGAACTACTTTATGGCATTCTGTTGTAGAAATTCAGGCCTGCAGTAGATTAATTTCACTCACAGCAATTAACAATTGATCATGCAAATTATCAACAATGGAGACTGAATATGGAGCTGTAACACAAAATTATATTAACTGAGTGTACAATAGCCATCCCTGTAATAACATAGGCTGCTGAATATATCGAATACATGAGCAAATCGAATGCATGAGGAAGCATCCAAATCTAGCATAAAGCAGGCTTACCCAAAATAGGCAAATCCCCCATAGGTGTAAAAAGCTGATCCCAAATCTATCAAGGACCCCACGAATTAGCAAGGGCGCATGGGCAAGCTAAAGAGTGGTCAAATGGCAGCTCATACATGCTTTTGCATGGAGGAAAGAGTGGAGGATGAAAGGGGAATAAAACAAGTTCACCTCACCTAGTCTAGCTTTCCTTATGTGCTTTAAAAACTGGAAAAGCAGTCAACAAAGCAGAAAAAGCAGAAGGGCGCCTAGGAGGCCAGGAATAAATCAGATTTGATTCCCAGGACTTTCCAAAGCGCTCCATGAGTCAATAATGGCAAGTTTGACCTCTATGGATAGGCAATTGACAACTTGCACATGGTGGGACTCATGGACTAGGCAAATAAGACAAAACAAATGAAATAATGTCTAAGTGGGTAAATACTATGGGTTGATTATTCTAACATCTGTTAAACCAACTCATCCCACTTCTTTTCAAGATTTATTTAAAAATTCAGAACTTTCTAGGAATGTAACATTTGGAACTTATTATTGATTTTGGTCCCATAGGGTAAGGTAACCAGGTTTTCAAAGTCTTGATAACTCTTCAGAGGCCAAAATATGAAGTTCATTTACATCTACATTAAGTTGCTTTCAGCTGAGACACCACATGATTGTAATAGGGTGTGGACATGCGTATTCGTTTGTTCCTCATTCCCATGCCTTTTTCACATTCTTTTGATGCTTTTATAATTTTGTATTTTGAGTCTTCCTAGATTATCTCTTTTGCATTTGAAATTTGATTTGGTTTCTTCCATCCATGGTGTCCTTTTGTGTGAGTGATAATTTGTTTCATCTCACTAACAAAGAAGAACCTCTGAGCAATCCAATTATCTTATTGATTTTTTTCAGTATATCTTTTTGATACATACTTTCTTTTTGGGAAATTTCGACTCTTTAATCCTTTTGGATTTAATTTGTGGCAAGGAATTATTTTGAATACCATAATCTATCCATCCTGCTTCCTTACTGTGGGTCCTTTGCTGTGAGCTTCCTAGGACAGATATTAATGTGAAGTGGATGAAACCTCAAAATAGTATTCTAGACTTCTCCAATCTCAGTTATTTAACAAGGTTTAAAAATAGGGCTTCAATGTGTTCATAAAATAACTTCCTCTCAATGGTTTGTCAAATTAAAGAATCTCATCATGAAAAACGTTTGACATAGATAAATCTAATGAGTAGTTCTTTGGTTTAACATATTGGTAGTTTGTCCAAATTCCAATGTCCCCCAAGCACCAAAAGCTGAGATGGATTATTTGAGATAAACTAAAATAAATCAAAGAACTGAAATAAATCAAAGCAAAGAAAACAAATCAATAGAAAGAAAGCAAACATAAATAAAATAAATCAAATGGAAACAAAAAGGTTTATTTATGTACAAAAAAATCCTCCAGCACTAAGTGAAATAGGGCTTGAGAACCAACCCATTGACAGGCAGATTCTCTTCCCACCCCTTTGTTTGTCAAACTATTTCTTAACAATATATTGCTGGTGCTTAAACCTATCCTTAGCCTTAGATCTAGACTCTTCTAGCTTCAACAGGGTATTAATTCTACCCTGTAAAATCTCACTACTTAGACCCTCGAGATGCTTGGGCTAATTGGGAAGATGTCAACAAAATGTTCGGAGGTAAAATAGCTTCCTTTCCATAAACTAAAGTATAAGGCTACACGCCTAAGGAATTCTTGGGTGTGACCCTATCAGCCCATAGTGTATTAGGAATAGCTATATGCCAGCTTCTCTGATTTTCTATGACAACTTTCCTCAAAATTCTAATGATATTTTTATTAGTTGATTTAGCTAACCCGTTACCTTGTGGATAATAGTTATCAGAGTAATGTAATTTAATTCCTTTCTCATTAGCAAATTCAGTAAGTTTAATTGATGAAAAGTAAGATGCATTATCAAAATCCATGGAAATTGGAACCCCAAACCTGGTCATAATATGATCTTATAATAAGTCTATGACTACATCTTCATTCTCTTTTTGTAACAGGTTTGCTTCAACCCATCCTATAAAATAGTCCATGGCTGTGAGAATATACTTGTGTTGCAGTGAAGAGTTCAGATTCATTTCTCCGATGATATCAATTCCCCACTATTCAAATGGTTCCGACAAAATGACTGGTTGCAATGGCCCAACTTCCTTGGCTTGTCTACCGCCGCTCCTTTGACATGTGTCACACTTCCTTATGTAAGCATGAGAATCCTTAAACAAGGTTGGCCAATAATACCCAACCCTTAATATTTTGTGTGTAGTCGTGTCTCCTGAAAAATGCCCTCCAACAGGACCATCATGTAATTCTTTAACAACTTTATATGCATCCTCTTGTTCCAAACATCTCAGGAATACTCCATCATAGTTCTTCCTAAAAATAACTCCATTGAATATTTGATAAGATGTTGAATTTAAGTGTAGTGCTCTTCTTTGTTTATAATTCTAGTGTTTAGGTAAATATCCCTGCTAGATATAGTGTATCAAATATCTATTCCAAGACTCCGGTGCTGTATATACAGGGCACATATCGATCATATGCAACTCAGCTTCATTTTCCCAGTCCTCATCTTCATTATTTTGAATTTCATCCATCAACTTGTAGAGCCCTTTCCCTTTGATGATATTGGCTGGTTTAAATTCTAAGTCATATTCTTGTAAGGATGTTACCCAATTTTCTCTTCTTTCTCCCAATTCTTTTTTCACGAAAAGGGTTTGAACTGCCAGGTGAGGAACAACCACTTTGGTTCTATTATTTAGGATGTACGTCCTAAATTGTTTTACCAATTTGAAGACTACATATGCTTGTTTATCAACAACGGTATAATTCAATTCAACACCTTGCAAACCAGTGCTCATGAAGGATATGGGGAACTCATCACTGTTTTATTCCTTTTGCGTAAGCATTGCTGGTAGCGATTTATCAGAAGAAAAAGTGTATAAGATAAAATATTTCTCAAAATCAAGACTTTTGAGGGAAGGTGCATGGGCTATTGTGGTTTTGATATTGTTAAATGCCTCCTTCTCTATGTCAGTCCATTTAAACTGTACACTTTGCTTAACCATTTGTTTCAAAGGATTGACCATTTGAGAAAAATCAGGCACAAACCTTCCCACAAAATTTATAGTCCCCATGAAAGATTGCATGCCTTTCTTATTGTGGGGTAAGGGGATCTGTGCTATATCTTCTATCCTCTCCGGGTCTATGGATATCCACCTCTTATAAATTATGAGACCCAATAGCTTTCCATCTAATACTGTGAAAACACATTTCTTAGGATTCAAGGAAATACCATATTTACGACAGCGGTCAAAAATCTTCTTTAGATGAAACACGTGTTCTTCCTCCTCTTGGAGAAAAATGTAACGTCATCCAAATAGACTATCACACTATGGCCACTCAAACCGTGGAAATATATATCCATTTCCCTTTTGAAAGTTTATCCATCATTGATGAGACCAAAAGGCATTCTCCTATAAGTGAATGTCCCCCACTTTATCCTAAAGGTGGTCTTCAGCGTATCTTGTTCTGCTACCAACACTTGGTTGTAGGCTGAAAACCCATCTAATAAAGAGACAACACGGAGCATGAAACCATTTGTAATATTTGTTCCATGGGAAGGACTGGATTGTTATCCTTGTCTAAGGAACAATTCGATTTCTGAAATCTACACATAGTCTTATTTCACCAGAATTTTTCCTTACTGTTACCAAATTCGTGACCCATTATGAGTGTCTAAATCTGAAAATAATCTTCGCATCAAGCAACTTCTTTACTTCATTTTGGATCAGGGGTTCTAACTTGGGATGCATCTTCCTTAATGGCTACTGAAATGGATTTACTCCCGCTTTAATTGGAATAACATGTTGGATGATGCGGGTGTCGTAAGTCTTTATATTGCTGAAATAAGCTGATGAATTTGCTTCTTTCACCTAGTGAAGAACAGCTCCCCAAGTTCACATACTTGGGTTCAACATCTGTCCCAAGATTGATCAGCTGATATTGCATAGTTGACCTATTTTCTTTAACATTTGCTGGCCTTTTGAATTTATTATCCAAATCAGACATTCCCTCCAATGTTATTACCCCTTTGGGTATGAAGTTCCCATTTTGGAAATTGTCTTGATTTTATTCGTCATCAATTACTGAGTATTTGAAAGTTTCATCATTGGTCAAGAATTATAAGATCTACTAATCATCATTGAATACCCGTAAATTGGTGACGTTGTCTGGCACAGATAGCCTGAAAATCAATTCAATTGAACATTTATTATTAGTAGGCACTAATCTTGCAGTAAAAGTAGCTAACAAGTCAGCTGCTGTATTTTGTAGTCTAGGAATCGAATTGATGTTAAAAGCGTTAAAATTTCTTATAAGCTCCTAAACTTCATTTTGATATCCCTTTAAATGAGGTGACAAACAATGAATTTTATTCTGAACTTGTTTGACAATTATTTCAGAGTCACCATAAAATTTTAGATTTCTTACTTTGAATTCAATAGCCTTCTTTAAGCCATGGATTAAATCTTTATATTTGAATGTATTATTACTACATTCAAATTCTAATCTACAAGAAAGAAAATGTTTATTTTTTCCTGGATCAATCAGGATACAACCAAATCCTAATCCTTCCTGAGTTTTAGAACCATCAAAGTATAACAACCAAAATTTATCTTCTAACTCTACAGAAATAGTGCTACTTTCTAAATTAGAAATTAAATTAACTATGTTATAGTCAATCTTATTAGACCCTGAAAAATGAAGGAGCTCGGACTATGTATCTGATTTATCACTAGCTTTTTCTGCTTGACAGTTTACCGGTTCAAGATCAATGAAATAATTACCCAAAACTGAATGTGAAAAACTTACAAGCTCATTTTTACCTTCTGGTTGCATCACATTGTGTTTCATATGTGGCTCCCTCATCACTTTGATTTGATTCTGACAATTCTTATAAGGAATCCACATGTGAGACCAGTCAGTTTCAAAATATCCTTCCAATTTCTAAGACCAGTCTCAAGACCAATCCGTATGCTTCTGGAATGTCCACTACCATGATGTCTATAAATTGGCACACCCTTTCATCTGTAGATAGACGTATCATCGCATCCTTCATGTCTCCTACCACTTTGACAATTGTTCTATCCAATTGGATGATTTGCATGATGAAGGTGTTGGTTGACCATTTATCTTTTGACATATTGAAAGAGGCATGGCATTAGAATATGCTCCAGAATCTACCAAACTATTGTGTACATTGTGATTAAATATTTCAAAAGTAAGTAGAAATGGTAATGTTAGGAACTTAGATTTTCCCCCAATACTGGCTTCACTGATCTCTTCTTCTGATTGAACATCATCTTGGGATTTACTGGCTTGTGGATCAAAGGATTCCAAAATATTTTTTCTCTGTTGAGGTAGGTTACACATTTCGAATAAAGAAATATTTACCTTGGTTTTCTTGATATCCTCTATTATATCATATACCATGTCACACTATGCTGAAATTTTCTTTACACTTTCCATCTTACCTTCTGCAACCTTCATAAGTTTGCTGATTGTGGGGGATTTCTACTTTGTTATGACTAAATTAGGTATAGGTGGGGTTTGATTATTATTGTTGATTTTTTGCATACTTCCCTGAATCTTTCTAATCTTGGGCAGTAATATACTTTCATCCATTATTGGCCCCTTGCTTATTGTTGTGACATTGACTGTTGAAAGTTGTATTTGCTTAGTAAGATCTTCCTCTTATAACCCCAACATAGGTGCACAATACCATTGTTGTTTCAGGTGGTTCCTTAGGTTGATTTTCCCTTTCTTCTTTTACTTTGGCCTCGTTCATTTGAGCATCTAAAATTTGGTTCATAACCTGAGTCATAGAATTTATCCATTGTGGACAATTTTTTTACCGAATGGGGTTCTTGGTGAAAAGTGCAAAAATTATCCATTCCAACCTTCGTAAAATTCAAAACAGAAGAACTATGTGTAGGTGGTTGGGATGGACCACTTTCATCTCTTTTCTTAAAGAATGGTTTGTACTATTTTATGACTGAATTAGATTCTTTGTACTTTTCTAAATCAATGATTTTGTTTGACAACTTTTGTACCATTTTGACAACATTTTCTAATTCATTGGAATGTTCATCTTTTGGTCTAGTCAACAACAAAGGTTTCTTACTGCTGAAAGTCCTTGTATCTGGTTCTACAGAGTGTTTGTTTATACTTTCCAGCTCAACCTCTGTTTTTATAACTTCTTCATAAGTTTCTACTAAAGAAGGCTTTACCGACCTCTCAACAAACATTTCTATGTCAGGGGACAATGTTGAAGTATAATATTCCATTAGAGTTTCTTCAGTAGGTTTTATAGCAGCATTGAAATTATTTAGATGGGAAACAAACTTTTGACTAAAATCCTGCACTTTCTCCTTCTTGTCCATCCTTAGATCCAATAATTATTTCATCAGAGTGGCAGTGGTTCTTTGGCTACCAAACTTGCCTTTAAACAATCTTTCAAAAGTATCCTGGTTTGTGATTGAATTTGCCTGCAATCTGAAATACCATGATGCTGCTTTAGCTTTTAAAGTATGTGGAAATAGTTTGCATACTATATCATCATGTTATACTGCTAAAATCTCTAAATCCAAGAAAAAACTCTGCAAGTGATCATCCACAGAAATGCCTTCTCCCGGATCAAATTTAGGCAATAACTTATCAGCATTATGAGGCAAAGCATGCAATGGAGGAGCCCTATTGAGTGGTGTTCTGGCTCTCCAAGCTGGTATTGGTGTATTAGAATTTGCATTAGCATTTGAGGGTGCATTTCCAGCCATGATTCTACGAGGGGATCATGGTGGACAGTTCCAAGGTGACTGAAAAGGTGAACAATACGGGGATTCTGAACCTAATTGGTAGTGTGGTTGAATAATTTCTTGTAAGGACAAGTTCACCAATTATTCCAAATTCCCTACCAAAACCGAATCTTTCGTGTAAGCAGGTGCTCTTCTAGAATCTCCTCTTCTTGGTAATTCAGGGATTGTCTACAATCCCCCACGTGTTTTCGCATATGACCTTGTCTATCTCCTGAAGTGGTCAACTACCTCTAAAGGAACCTGGTAAAGGTGTTCTGCAGTTTCCAAGTTTACCTGCTCTCCAGAAAAACTAGTTCCAGGGTTATCACTGGTGGAATAATTTCAAGCAAATGGATTTCCTCTGTCAGCCATGCACTGGCGGCCCTCCTTATAGCACCAAAAATGTTGATGCATGGAAAATCCTAGGTACCGATAGTAGGGACTCTCCCCAATAACTGTTTCCAATTAGATTGTTTATTGTTTGGTATGGGGAATTCGTACAATTAGTGACCTGACTACCATAGAATTAAAGGAAAGTTTTAAATTTATTTTATCGGTTGCGGCCTGGTCCACTGTTTATGTAATTTTATGTTTTATGAATGATATGAAAGTTCCTAGATTAAATGCGAGTGATAGTGGGTAAGAACCTCACTAGATATGCGCAGTTCTTCCCTACATCTTACTGCTCCTGCCCCACAGTCACTCTATGAAAAGAAAAGAACAACTAATATAAATTTATTCTAAACTATCCCCAGGGAGTAAGATTAATACTAATATGAATTATGTACTGCAATGTTTGCATTTAGAATTCTACATATAGCTGACAAATTCTGAATACATAAATACAACAGAAAATTAACACAAAGATAGCTTTGTGAAGTGAAAGCATTCATCATTCATCATTGCATAAGATTCATAACATAAAATGAAATCATTCACAACACATAAATAGTTCAGTGAGTTTAGAACAATCTCACAAATTGTACAAGATGCTAAAACAAAAATAATTATTTATTCAACAATCTACACAACATGCTTTGAAACTAATGCAATCCTCTCTCCAACAAATTTAGTCCTCTTTATTATAAAAAGAAGTAGTTCTCCTTACAAAAAGTTTCAGCATATGGGAGCTAGAAAAAGTCCACCTTCTATTCTACTCTACCTTTACTTATACATTTGAAAAAAAGACTTTTGGTTGTCCATGACCTTTGGGATTCCCTAACTCTTTGTTTACAAAAAATCGTCTTCTAGTGTGGTCACTAGGAAAAAGGAAATAAATGCAAAATATTACATAAAAATCCTCCACTTGTGAATAAAAAAAAAGCATAAGTGGGCCCAGTTGGTTTCTTAATAAAGACATCCCATGCTTGAGCCTCTTCATTAATGATTCAATATTCAGCTGGCTCTGTTACCATCTAAGTTGTACTTAATGGTTTTTTTATCAAGTGAGCCTTGTGAACCAGACAAAGATGATTTGTTTGGACTTCAGAAGACCTTCAGAATTGCTTTTGGGAAGTGCTTGTTGTACTATATAACATGTTCACACCCCATAGGGGAGTTGTAATAAAATGTTCTAGCATGGCAGGGTCTGTAAAAGACTCGGTCTCCTAGACTTACTTGTCAATTTGACCAGCCCAGGGTGTTTTTTCCCTTGGTTATTATTGGTTGTTGAATAAACAACTGATAATTTGGGGTGGTCGGATTGACATTTAGGCCTATTGAGGTTATTAGAGTCTGTGTGTCAATGTATAAACATGCTAGGAATTATGGTCAAGTCATATAACATGTCTAAGGCCCCCTAGGTTTTAATTTTTTAAAGTTTTTTGAAAAGTTTTAAATTTTCCAAAACTTAGGCTATTTTTTGATAGTCTAAATGGAAAAATTGGTTTTGTAATAAAAGTGGGTTCAGAAATCAATTTTAGTCATGGGGGCGCTCATTTTCTAACTCAAAGCACCCGGTAAACCCATAAGCCCACTTTTCCCAAGTTTTGAGTGATTTTTCCCATCACTCAGGTCAGAAAACCCTAAAAATCAAATATTGATTATTTTAATTGATAAATTAATTAAATAATGGAGAAAATCCAAATTCCTAAATCAATGGGATTTGCTCCGATTTGAATAAAATCAGTCTCATCGACTTTGGATTGACTAGAGATGACCATGCCTTGATTGAAGGAGTTGATCTGGGATGAAGAGGGAGTGCACCACAGCATGCATCCTTGTGATTTGCGCCCTCTCTCTCTCTCCTCCACACGTGTGGGCTCATCTGGATGTGGTTTGGTTGATTTTTTAGTTAACCGGTTGATGTGTCCATTCGATAAACACTCTGATTGTCAGTCAGACTCATTTAGACTTATATCAAGCTCATCTTCACTCCTTATGCAGCTGCAGTCCCTCTCTCCTTGGGAATTGTGCCCCCTCTGGGCTAGGGTTTAAGTTTTTGCTATAAATAAAGCACAGTTTCCTCCTTTCCAAGCTAGTTAGAGTTGGATTGAAGAGATATTTCTATTGTAATGTTGCTATATTTTTCATTGTGAATAAAGAAGCTTTGGAGGCTATACCGTGTAGTGCATGTGTTTGTGTGGATTCCCAGCGTCATGCTGCTAATGTGGTAACTGCAAATTTTTTCCAATTTTTGTGCTGCTTTGTATTATGGCTTCAAGGATTTGGTTGAATCAAGTAATGGTGTAAACTAGGAAAGTAATATTTCTTTCTCTTGTTTATTCATATTATGTATGCTCAAGAATCTAAGTTATATGCTTAAATAAGATTAATTTTACATGATCTTTCATTTTGTTTGTTCCATACATCTATATCCAGATCTCACGAGGTGTTGTGCAGGCTTGTGTGATTTTGTTGCAGGTTCCCAATTTGATTAAGGTGTGGATAAATATTGACACCATTCCTTATCTAATAAGCTCAATACTCTATCCCTTGGTGCTCCACAAAAGGGCCTCCTTTCAGCTTGTTCCATTCAAGCAACATACCAACCTTCTCTCCTCTTCTTCTCCGTTAAATTTTTTTTAAATATTCTTGGTTACTTTGTTTATGCATGAGCTTCTAATTTATAATATGAAAAATATCTCATTATATCTCATACATAAGCATTCAAAAATCCAGATCTTTGCTTTTCAAAAGTTTTCCATAAGCATTCTAGATCTAGCTTTAGGGAAATTGTCTTTTTTGCGTGGCATTTTAAAGAAAATTTGTAGCTTGCATGCATTAGATTTATCTTTAATAATTTAAAATATAAATCCAGCAATAAGTGAACATCATATTGGCTGCCCAAAAGGCAATCCAATATTCCAAGGAAAGCTTGCTTTCGTTGGTTCCTTTTTTCACCCTTTTTTTTAAACTAGGTTTAACTTAGTTGTTTTCAGTTAAAAGTGTGTTGAAACAAAGGTAATTTAAAAATGATTTTGGGAATATTTAAGTTTAATAATATTTCTATTTATTAGCAGGTATAACAGAAAAGAGGAGGAGTTTCTGTCCAAAAAGTGACTTTTGGGCCAATCGGAACCCCCCAGGGGTCTCCCCATTTTCCGAAATATTTAATTTTTGCACTTTGTAAGATATTATGTTCATTCTATATAAGAACCAAGAGGAATTATATCATTTTTCTGATATTGTAACTTCTGGTAATAAAAAATAATTTCGAATAGGCTCTTTCGAGCCCATTCCCCATCCCCCTCTGGGGGGATTCACGTCCTTTTTTCCTTTTTTGCATTTTTCCTACTTTTTGCTCTAGATTAGTTTTATTTATGAAAAATAGTGTAATTTGATTACTTTCATCATATATTCCATATTATAAAGTCAAATTAACTTTAATACTTACCCCATGAATCCCGATTGAACCGAAAGGTGAAAGAGGATCGTGGTAGATTTAATTAGAGAACCTGTGGTTTGTTTTATTTTTGCTGCTTAATTATTCACTATTAATTTTTGCAAGAAATAAATTAAAATAAACCCACTCCTTTATTCCTGTTATACCCAAATCCTGTCACCACCATGTGATAAGACCCTTAACTTCCATGTTTGCCGTTAATCCCGACGCTTAGAGTGGAAACCTACTCTATTTGTCAATTCTACATGAAAAAAATCAGTACCATTCTTTCCTTGTGTCCCATGAGAGGTACCTTGCTTGCACTGCTTATATTCCATTTTCCATAAGCGGTGCCACCACCTATGGTCTTTGGTCCATAAGCGTTTCTCATCTAAACCGCTCTGTCATAAGAGAAGAAAAGCGACACCCTGGGTAAAATGGAAAAAAGAGAAGTTTCTTGAGGATTCTAGATCATGAGCCTCATGTCCTCCCTTATCCCTATAATTATGGGTCAGTTGAGCTCGAGATCCCCCATGGTAGGATATTAGAGCCACCTCACCCACAATTCTCTCAACTATTCCTATCCATTGAGCCTTATAAATACAAGCTCAAGTCCATAGTTGAGGGGGAGAACTATAGAGGTATTGTTATGCTATTGGATTGAACACTTATCCCAAGCCATTGGAGAGTATAGAGAGCAAAGTTGGAGATTATGGGGATGAAGTGTTTGTCTCATGGAGATTCTTGTTGACACTAAGGCAATGGTTGTAAGCTTCTCCATACATCTTTAATGCAAAGCTGATTTTCGTCCCACATTATTGTTGTTTTGATTTCACATGTACATGTTGTTAGATTCCTTAGTCACTAACATGGATAAGTAGATGATTTTCTGGTAGCTTTGATGTGTTTGTGTGTTTGATTTGTTTGCAGGTAAACAGGTTCACTATTGAAGCAACATTCCAGGTGTCTATGACATTCAGGGAAGGTCTTCATCCTTTGTCGTTCACTCATTTGTTCTGGATCTGAACCATTCAGAGCAGAGGAACAACTTCTATCCGCAAAAGGTGAAATATTCCTGGTTACAAATATGGTGACTCCGCTAGGGAGCAGTACATATATCAGTTGATTTGATCTTCCTAAGTTCTTGAACTTTTGTCCGAATCCAAGCTCCATCTCCAACTCTCTTCAGTCAGATCTGCCATCTGACTCAGTGAATTTTGGTTTGAAACTTTTAGATCTATTCAGATCTGAATTATTTTGACTTTTTATGCTCTTTTTTACTGTCAATCCATCAATTTTTGCCTTGATCTAATCAGTTTTTAACTTGATCTTTCGTTCTCCTTTGTGTTTTGGATCTATTCAAGGAACCACTCATGCACTGTTGGTAATAAGCAGTGCCACCGCCTGAACCCTATTAGCAGCATGCAGTGCCACCACTTGAGTCCTATTATCCATAAGTGGCGCTGGTCTAGAACCGCTCTGTCAAGACCCCTCTAGCGCGGTGCCAGGTAGGCCTTGTTCCAAGACCAGTTTTTTCTCATTTTTTTGCAAAAAATTGAGTGTGTTTGCTTTCATCCCTACACTATCAGGATTATGTGTTAGAATCTGAATGGTTATGGTTTGAAATTCTGTGGTAAAAGATTGGTTTGATTGAAGAATTCAAAAGCTAGACTAGGCTTGTTGATTGTCCATTTCCTTCTGTGCTTGTTGGTTGTGATTGTGAAAGGATTTATTTTTTTGAAAGATTAGGCGTTAGTGAGCTCTCTTTTCATTTATATTATATAGACTGAAATAAAAACATTTGATTAGCATCTTGATTTCATTTTTTGTTTTCATAGAGGACTTCTTTTTGCTTGTTTAAAAAGAATTTTTTTGACTGAGATTAGGTCATTATCATCATTGAGCATAAGACATTGGATCTCTGATTGGCCTCACAAAATTTTAGGTTCTCTGTGTTCTTTTGTCTCTTTTGCATTAGTACTATTTCATCAAAATAAAAAATATTGTATTTTTAAGTTAGATCTATCTATGCTTTGAGAAAAATCGAAAAATAGAGTGCATATGCATATAGTGTGCTTCATGTTTTTCTTTTAGGAAAAGAGACTCTTCCCCTTTTGATTGCTTTTAGAAAAGAGAAATGAGTTTGGAAAGTGTTGCTTGTATTTGATTTTGATTTGTTCAAGATTGTTGTTTGGAAATTTTTGGTTTTAAAACAAAAGAAAATACTCTCTTTCCCTCTCGTAGGTAGGCATACCACGAATGGTAAAGTGAAATATTTGCATATGCATACTACATGGTTTTACTTTTTCTGTCAAAATTCCATGCATTCACTTAACCGTCCACTTTAAAATTAATGGTAGTTATAGGTTAAAATTTACATAGCAATTTGAGTGATAGGTTATAGACGTGTTTGGGCATCGTTAAGCATAGGAGTTGTCAATACTCATCTGCATTACATCCTGGGAATCGCACGGTTCTTCCACGTACCGTCAGTATATCGAACGACCTTTCACGTACCCTTGAGGTATATAGAAAGGTAATTCATGTACTTGATTGTATATCAGAAGGCCCCTTGTGTATGGTTATGCATTAGACAACACTACTACTGATTTGAGCTCCCACGTACCTTGCGTATATCAGGAGACCCCACTTGGATACCTTATCCATCTGAGAAAAGCCATTTGGCCATATTTCTTGGATCCATACACCGAAAACAACATTCGGGGAGAATACTACAAACGTACCCTTGAGGTATATCATGAGTGGCACATTCTTGACAATCCTGTGAGAGACTTGACTATCTGAACTCCTACTGCCATTTAAGTTTTCTTGTTTGAACTATAGCTTGAGTAGGGAAATTTTTTGTGTGTTTTCTAGTTTTTGAGACCCTAGGTTAGATAAGAGCTGCACAAGCTAGATGAGCTAAGACAGTCCAGAAGAGTACGGGGCTTGCAACCCAATTTTATTCCTGTTTCAGGAGAAAATCCAATGGAAGTTATCGACCAAGGAGCTGATACCACCTCCCAAGTGGGAGATAATGTTGTTGCAGAAAGCGGAGGACCATATCCTTCACACTCGCCTCCCTTGGTCCAACAACCTTCTTGGGGTCATACTACGTTCCATTCTCCCATAGAAGGTCATCTTGATGATACTACCCATCCGGATTATGGTCCCAATGCTCCATTTTGGGATACCTCTATAGGACAATCCATTGCCTTATTTGGCACCTGTTTAAAATTTTCTGAAGAAGTTTCTCCAGATGAAGAAGAACGTAGACAATACCACGCAGTAATTCTCCGTGCACAGGAGATTGAAAAGAAAATAGATGACATATTGGGAAGACCACCATCATGTTCCACAGCTATTCCTGTGGGATATCGTTCACTTTCCAATTCTATGAGACCCATTGAACCAATTATAGATTGCACAGTAACTGCACACAACCCAGGTTAAAATACCAACCCCACCACCTCCCATATTATGTCTGTTCCCAATCCTCCTAGGTCTTCTGCACCTGGGGCTCAACATTCAATTCCTGTTACGTCATTACCTTCTAGTGCCGGGGGGAAACCCTCGGCATGACCTATGTTATCTGGCACCAGAATTGTACTTATTCAAGGACAGACCTCTGGTATAGAACAATCTACAGTTTATATCCCTCCCACCCACACTAATGTGGTTAACCCCCCATCTAGTTCAGGTCAGTCCTTGGAGGTACAACCTATAACCAATCAAACCTCTTGGGGTTATAGTTATATAGCAAATCAAATACCTGTAGGAAACATTAATTATGCACCCAACCCTACAGGAATGCTTTATGTTGGAATTACATATCCTAGTAACACTTTCACACCATGGGGAAAACCTAACTAGTACTACATGCAAGCTATGGGGGGGATACCTATACATACTGCGGGAGGTGCTGGAGGACCACCTTATGGAGGTCCTCCCCCTGGGAGGCCCAATGGTCCCGAAGGGCCTAGTGGCTTTCCTCCTTATGGTCCTAATGGTCTTGGGGGGCGTAGTGGCTTTACTCGTTATGGCCATGGAGGGTCTGGTGGCCCTCCTCCTAGTGGTTTCAGAGGCTCTGGAGGTTTACCTCCTAAAGGTCTAGGAGGGTCTGGTGGTCCACCTCTTGGTTGCCCCAGTAGTCCTGGTGGTCCTCCTCTCGGAGGTCCTGGAAATCCTAACGGTCCTGATCTCAGAAATCAACCCCCTGCAGGCGAAGTTTCATGTAGTTCTTCATCACAACAACCTGTTTATCAGTCTACTTACGGTCCTACTAGTAATTATATTCCATATCAATATTATCAGTATGTGCAACCTAACCGTCAGTTACCTTTCCTAGCAATGTTGGACCTACCTGATTTTTCCAAATTGATCAATGACCCCATTCAACATAACCCCTCATGACCTCCCATTTCTGTAAAGTTACCATCGGACATTCCAAAGTTCGATGGGAAGCAGGGAGATGATACGAAAAACCATGTCATGAAATTCCATCTATGGTGTTCTTCAAACTCCCTTATGGATGATTCAGTTCACTTAAGACTCTTTCAGTGAACCTTGACAGATATAGCCGCGAAATGGTACATTGAACTTCTGCAACATTCGTTTGTGGATTTTGGCTCATTGGCAACTATTTTTCTTACACAATTTCAGCTTCCTATTCGTTATGAAATGGGTACTGATCTCTTAACTTCTTTTTGACATAACACCTCCACCCACATATCCGATCATATCCATGAGTGGAGAAGGTGGAGAAGACTTATTAAGGATCCTATTATGGATCAGTTATTAGCTGATTGGTTTACTAAATATTTGTTGCCTCTGATTTCCTGAGATGTGGCTATGGGAGGTGCCGTTACTAAAGAGCAAGCCATTAGTCGAGCCCAGTATCCAGACTTGGTCTATTCCCAGTCCGAAACTTTGTATGACTTGATTCCTCAGGCTCCTCACCCAAGCACCGAACCTGCAAAGACACCAGCATAAGTCCCTGTTGATGGGATTGTTGGTTCAATCCAGTCCCTGTCAGTAGAAAAACCTACCAAGAAACCCCAGACTGCCACCCCTACTCCTTTGAATCCCAAGGTTTTCGCCGAGGTCAATTCTATTCAGAGTATTCAAACCTCCAGCAATAATAAAAAGAAAGGTAAAATTAAAAACAAAAAACTTGGAAACCAACAGGAGAATCCAAAACCAACCACCAATGATAATGATAAAGGGAAAAGAAAATAGATATCCATGTCTTCTATGCGAAGGTGACCATTTCACAAAAGAGTGTCCCTGCCGGGACGAAATCACCCAATTTTTGAAAACAAATCTTGCACCTGCAGTTCTGATGGATCCTTTTCCCTCTCAACAACAACTGATAGACCACATGTCTAATCAAGGAAACTCTATTTCATTAGAACAAATTCACATGATGTCCTCGGATACCATTAGTTTGCAAACTTGAAGTCAGAGTTATGACAAACCCTTAGACAAGAAGGAATACCATTCTTCTTCAGGAAAAGCTCCCTCTACTAGTTCTCTTGACTCCTTGTCTAATGTCCCCCTAACCATTGAGAAGCATACTCTCGATATGATTTTGCATCAACCCAAGAGTACTCTTAGGAAGGCTGTTTTTAACCCTAATGCCCGAGCTGCTCAATTTTATAATGTAGTTGAAGATCTCGCTGAGGAACCATGTGCAATGTCTACCTTGGAAGTGCTCCAAAGTTGTCCTACACAACGCAAAAACATGTTAACTGCGTTAGGAGCTTTAGACTCAGACAATACTAATTTGATTCATTTCAATGTCGAGAACTATAAGTCTAGACTACCTCACAAAATTTATTTCCAAATCATCACGAAATTAGTCGAAAATAAAATCTTTAGGACTGTCTTAGACGAAGGAGCTTCAACTTTGGTTTTGTCCTTGTCTTGTTGGAAAGCTATCGGCTCTCCCGAGCTTGTAACATCACCTATGACTCTGAAATCCTTTGATGGACGAGGTTTCTAGCCCCACGGTCTGATATCAGCCCTTGCAGTTGAGCTTGGGGGAAAAATTGTTTCTATTCAAGTAGAAGTAGTGGATGCCCCGTTAGATTACAACCTCCTTCTAGGAAGAAATTGTTTTTACGCCATGATTGCGATCGCTTTGAAAGTATTTCAAACAGTCCAATTTCCACATCTAGGGAGAATTGTTACCATAGATCAACTTGATTTCTGTATGCCGAATGTTACTACCTCTACAGCTAATAACATCCCTATGTTAGGTCAGTCCCCTTCTCCTTACTAGTCGATTGAGGTAGGCATGTTGAAGGATTCATCCCTTATGGGGATTTTTTCATCCACTCCTCCTAACACAGACACAACGACAGTAAATATGATTGTGTCATTTGATTATGAGCCCAAGGGAAAACAAATTGTTGATTCCACCTTGTTGAGTCCGCATGAAGAAATGTACAACATCATTCAAACCCTTTTCGATGATCAAATCGATGAGCTTCATATGCAGGCTTTGGATCCTTACTACTTGCCTTACTGGTTAGAACCATCTCTTCCTATTCTGGATTATCTCTCTGAGAATTTTCCTTTCGACAAGTACATCATGGAGATCATGAATACGAATGAGTCCATTTTGGAGGATCACCATCATAGATCCTCGTTCCTCCCCAACACCAGTATGGTCGACCGTGAATTTGCATCCTTGCTTTCCACTGATATTGTCAATGCACCTCAAAGTCCTATATTATTGCAAGATGTAGATTCTGAAGGAAACCTTTGCAACATTACTCTGAAAAATCTGATTGACATATCAACCAAGCCTGGTACCATCGAGCATGTTCACGTTGGGAAGAACTGCTCGGCAGATGAATCCGAAGCATACAAGGCACTTTTCAAGGAATTCCATGATTCTTTTACCTGGTCCTATGAAGAAACACCAGGGATAGACCCATCCATTGTGGTCCATGAAACTAAAACCTATCCCACGGCTAAACCTGTCAGGAAAAAACTAAGGCAAGTCCATCCACGGAAGGCCGTGTTATACCAAATCCTGTCACCATCATGTGATAAGAAATTTGACATGCCTACTTGCCCTGAATCCCAGCTCTTGGAGTGGAAAATCATGGTTATCATCAATATTCTATGAAAATTCCTAGCACTGTGCTTTCCCCTTTATCCATAAGTGGTACCCTTGTTCACAACACCCATCCCTTGTTGCCCACAAACGGTGCCACCGCTTATGGCCCTTGGTCCATAAGCGGTTATTACCAGAACCTCTCTGTCATTGAAGGAGAAATGTGGTACCCTGGGTAAAAAGGGAAAAATAGAAGTTTCTCAAGGCTTCTAGATGATAAGCCTCCTTTCCTCCCTTATCCCTACTATTGTAGTTTAGTTGAGCTTGGGATCCCTCATCCTAGGATCTTAGAGGCCACCTCACCCACTAATCTCTCAACCTACCCTATCCATTAAGCCTTATAAATACAAGCTTATAGCCATGGTTGAGGGGGAGAACTCTTAAGGTATTGTTATGCTGTTGGATTGATCACTTGGCCCA
This sequence comes from Pseudotsuga menziesii, assembly GCA_001517045.1. Classification (NCBI taxonomy): domain Eukaryota; kingdom Viridiplantae; phylum Streptophyta; class Pinopsida; order Pinales; family Pinaceae; genus Pseudotsuga; species Pseudotsuga menziesii. Next base: position 469,552 of record LPNX011056472.1, read on the forward strand.
AGATCATTTGGGAGAGTATAGAGAGCTAGAGTCAGAGCTTTTGGGGATGAGAATGCTTGGTTTCATGGAGATGCATGTCAACACTAAGGATTGGTTGTAAACTTCTTCATATTTCTTTATTGAAAGTTGATTTCTGTCCCACATATATTGTTGTTATATGATTTCACATGTATGTTGTTAGATTCCTTAGTCACTAACATAGATTAGTAGATTATATTCTAGTGGTTTCGATATGTTTGCATGTTGAAGCTTATTGCAGGTACATAGGGTAATGATTGAAGCATTACATTACAGGTTTCTACAATGTCTAGGGAGAGTGTTCAACCTCTGTCCTCTATTTGTTCTGGATCTAAACCATTCAGACCAGTGGAACACCTTGCTGTCCATAGGAGATGAAATATTCCAGCTATCAAATCTGGCGACTTCGATGGGGATAGTTATATCAGTTGTTCTAATCTTCCTCAGTCTGCAACTCTTGTCCGAATCTAGGCTCCTTCTTCTTTAACTCTCTTTAGTCAGATATACTTTCTAACTTGCTTCATTTGGGTTTGAAGCTTCCAAATATGTTCATATCTGAGCTATTTCTATATTTTATGCTCTATTTTCATACTCAATTCAACAGTATTTTCCTTGATCTAGTCTTTTTCTGACTTGATCCATCGTTCTTCTTGTGTTTTGGTCATCTACAGGGAACCGCGCCTTTGTTGTGTATGAGAAGCGGTGCCACCACCTGAACAAAGTGGGAAGTACGTAGTGTCACTACCTATAACCTGTTAGTGAGAAGTGGTGTTGTGTACGAAACGCTCTGTCAACACCTGAGAAGCGCGGTGCCAGGTAGGCATCATTCCAAAGCCTTTTTTCCTCATTTTTCTTTGTAAAAATTTGGATTTTGTTGCTTTCAGTTCTACTTATCAGACTTGTGTTACTGAATCTAATGTTTATGGCTTGATAATTTTATGGTTTAATATTGATTTGAGTGGAATTTCAAAAGTTTGATTAGGCCTTCTGATTGTTCATCTGCTTCTATGCTTGTTGGTTGTGTTTACGAAAGTATTTCTTGTTTTCTGAAAAGCTTAGGGTGTTAGTAAAATCTCTTTTCATTTCTATTGCATATACTAAAAGAAGAACACTAGATTAGCTTCTAGGTTTCATTTCTTATTTGCATAGTAAACTTCTTTTTCCTTCCTTTAAAAAAGAAATTTTTTGACTGGAGACTAGGATATTATCATTGAGCGTTGGACATTGGCTATACAAGCTTTCAGGACCTTCATGATCTTTTGTTTCCCATACATTTAGAACTATCTCGATCAAAATAAAAAAAAATGGTAGTTTTAAGTTATATTTACTTATGTTTTGAGAAAATTGAAAAAATAGAGTGCATTTGCATATAGGTGGGCTTCTTGTTTTTCTTTTAGGAAAAGAGATTCTTCCCCTTCTCATTTGCTTTCAGAAAGAAGAAATCAGTTTGGAAAAGCTATTGCTTGTCTTTGTTTTTGATGTTCATGATTGTTGTTTGGAAGTATTGTTGGTTTTGAAACAAAAAGAAAACACTCTCTTTCCCTCCTGTAAGTAGGCATACTAAATGGTAAAGTGAACATTTTGCACAAGCATATTGCATGGTTTTACTTTTATGTCAAAACATCATGCATTCACCTAACTGTACAAGTTAAAATTAACGATAGTTGTAGGTTAAAATTTACGTAGTAACTTGAGTGATAGGTTAGAGACGTGTTCGAGTGTCGTTAAGCCTAGGAGCTGTCATTATTTGTCAGCATTACATTTTGGGACTCATGCTGTTCTTCCATGTACCGTCGGTATATCGAATGGCCTTTCACGTACTTTTGAGGTATATAGAAAGGCACTTCATGTACTCAATTGTATATCGGAAGGCCCCTTGTGTACAGTTATGCATTAGACAACACTACTACCGATTCGAGCTCCCACATACCTTGAGTATATCAGGAGACCCCACTAGGATACTTTATCTATGTGAGAAAAGCCCTTCGGCCATCTTGTTTGGAGTCATACACTGAAAATAGAATTCAGGGAGATTATTATGCACGTACCCTCGAGGTATATCATGAGTGGCACCTTCTTGACAATCTTGGTGAGAGACCTGAATTTTTGAACTCCTCCTATCATTTTAAGTCTGCTTGTTTTGACCTATAGCTTGTGTAGGGAAGTTTTTTGGTGTGTTTTCTAGATTTTCATACCCTAGGTTAGATAGGAATTGTACAAACTAGCTGAGTTAAGAAAATCCAGAAGAGTACAGGGCTTGCCACCTGATTTTATTCCTCGTTCAGGAGAAAATCCAATGGAAGCTATCGACCAAGGAGCTGCCACCACCTCCTAGGTGGGAGACAATGTGGTTGCACAAAGTGGAGTACCATATTCTTCACACTCACCTCCCTTGGTCCAACAACCTTCTCGAGGAAATAAATCATTCCATTCTCCCATAGAAGGTCATGTTGATGATACAACCCATCCGGATTTTGGTCCCAATGCTTCATTTTGGGAGACACCTATAGGACAGGCCATTGCCTCATTTGGCACCTGTGTAAACTCTTCTGAAGATGAAGAAGAACGAAAGAAATACCATGTTTCCATTCTCCATGCACGTGAGATTGAAAAGAAGATCGACGACCTATTAGGCTCGACACCAGCACATTCCACATTGCTTCCTGTGGGATATCATTCATTGGCCGATTCTATGAGACCCATTGAATTGATTATAGATCATCCAATAACAACCCAAAACCCAGGTCAAATTACCACCCCTATCACCTCTCATGTTATGTCTATTCCTAATCCTCCTAGGTCTTCTGCACTTGGGGCCCAACCTTCAATTCCCGTTTCGTCAGTACCTTCTAGTGTTGGGGGGCAATCCCCAGCACGACCTACATTATCTGACACTGAAATTGTACCTACTCAAGGGCATACATCTAACATAGAACGATCTATAGTTTACGTCCCTCCCACCCATAATAATGTGGTTAATCCCCCATCCAGTTTAGGTCAGCCCTTGGGGGCACAACCTGTAATTGTTTAGTCTTCTGGAGGTTATGGTTATAAAATACCTATAGGTAATCATCCACCCAATCCTATAGGAATGCCTTATGCTGGAATTCCATACCCTAGTAACAATTTTACACCATGGGGGAAACCCAACTGTTCTTACATGCCATCTATGGTGGGGATACCTATACATACTGCGGGAGGTGCCGGAGGACTAACTTATGGAGGTCCTCCCCCTGGGGGACCTAATGGTCCCGGAGGATCCAACAACTTTCCTCCTTATGGTCTTGGTGGTCTTGGTGGTTCTAGGGGACCTGGGGGATTTCCTCCTTTTGGCCCAGGAGGGTCTGGTGGCCCTCCTCCTAGTGGTTCCGGTGGCTCTAGAGGTTTACCACCTCCTGGGGGCTCCGGAGGGTCTGGTGGTCTGCCTCCTAGTGGTCCTGGTGGTCCCGATGGTCCCGGTGGTCCTCCTCCTAGAGGCCCTAGTGGCCCTAGTGGTCCTAATCCCGAAAATCAACCCCCTGTGGGTGGATCTTCTGGTATTTATTCATCATAACAACCTATTTATCAGTCTACTTATGGTCCTACTGGTAATTATATGCCATATCAATATTACCAGTATGTGCAACCCAACCGACAGTTACCTTTCCTAGCAACTTTGGACTTACCTAATTTTTCCAAGTTGATCAATGACCCCATTCGACATAATCCCTTGTGGCCCCCCATTCTGGTAAAGTTACCATCAGACATTCCAAAATTCAATGGAAAGCAGGGAGATGATCCGAAGAACCATGTTATGACATTCCATTTATGGTGTTCTTCGAACTCCCTCATGGATGACTCCATTCGGTTACGACTCTTTCAACGAAATTTGACCGGTATGGCCGCAAAGTGGTACATTGAACTCCCACAACATTAGTTTGTGGATTTTGGCTCATTGGAAACCATGTTTCTTACACACTTTCAGCTCCCTATTCATTATGAAATGGGAATTGATCTTTTAACTTCTCTGCGGCAGAACAGCTCCACCCACATTTTCGATCACATTCATGAGTGGAGAAGGATTATTAAGGCCCCTATTCCAAATCAGTTACATGAGGATTGGTTCACTAAATCCTTGTTTCCTCCTATTGCCTGAGATGTGGTTATGGGCGGTGCCGTTATCGAAGAGCAGGATATTAGTCAGGCTCAATACCTAGACTTGGTCTATTCCTAGTCTAGAACTCTTTATGACGTGATTCCTCAAGCTCCTCACCCCAGCACTGATCCTACCAAGCGACTAGCAGAAGTACCTATTGATGGGATTGTTGGTTCAATCCAGTCCCCATTTGCAGTGAAACCTGCCAAGCAAAACCAAACTACCACCCCTACTCCTTCGACTCCTAAGGTTTCCACCGAGGTCAATTCTATTCAAAGTACTCAAACCTTGGGTAATAAAAAGAAAAGTAAAAATAGAAATAAAAAACCTGGAAACCAACAGGAGACTCCATGGCCAGCCAACAGTGATAACGATAGAGGGAAAATGAAGGAAAAATATCCCTGTCTTCTATGTGGTGGTGACCACTTTTCAAAGGAGTGTCCTCGTGGGGACAAAATCTCCCAGTTTTTGAAGTCCAATCCCGCACCTGCTTTACTTACGGATCCTTTTCCCTTTCAACAACAATTGATAGACCATATGTCTAATAAGGGTAACTCTAGTTTGTCAGAGGAAATTTGTATGATGTCCTTAGATACCATCCATTTGCAAACTTGAAGTTAGAATTATGCTAAACCTGTAGATACAAAAGAAGATCAATCTTCTTTAGGGAAAGTTCCCTCTACTAGTTCTTCGAAATCCTCATCTATTGTCCCCTTATCTATTGAGAAGCCTACTCTTGACACGATTTTGTGCCCACCTAAGAGTAGTCTTCGGAAGGATGTCTTTAATCCCAATGCCCAAGCTGCTCAATTTTATAATGTAGTTGAAGATCTCACTCAGGCACCTTGTGCCATGTCTACCCTAGAAGTCCTCCAAAGTTTTGCCACACAGCGCAAGAACTTGTTGATTGCATTAGGAGCTTTAGACCTAGATAACACTAACTTGATTCATTTCAATGTTGAGAACTACAAACCTAGATTACCGCATAAACTTGATTTTCAGATCATTACGAAAGTAGTGGGAAAGAAAGTCTTTCAAACAGTACTAGATGAAGGAGCTTCGACCTTAGTGTTATCTCTGACTTGTTGGAAATCTCTTGGCTCTCCCAAGCTTGTCACATCACCTATGACATGGATGGGGTTTCCAACCCCATGGTCTCATATCATCCCTAGCAGTTGAGTTGGGGGGAAAACTGTTTCCATCCAAGTAGAAGTGGTAGATGCCCCTTTAGATTACAACCTCCTTTTAGGAAGGAATTGGTTCTATGCCATGACTACTGCTGCCTCAAAAATGTTTCGAATAGTCCAATTCCCACATCTAGGGAGAATTGTTACTATTGATCAACTTGATTTCTATACACTGGATGTTACTTCCTCCACAGCTAATAACATCCCCATGTTAGGCCAGCCCCCTCCTCCTTACCAGTCGATTGGGGTAGGCATGTTGAAGGATTCATTCCTTATGGGGATTTTTCCATCCACTCCGCTTAGCACGGATAGCGCGACAGTCCATATGATCACCTCATTTGATTATGAACCTAAGGGAAAAAATGTTGTTGAGTCCACATGAAGCTATGTATGACACCATTCAAACATTTTCCAATGATCACACTGATGACCTTCATCTAGTGGCTTCAGACCCTTACCATTTACTGTACTAGTTAGAACCTTCTCTTCCGGTTGTATACTATCTGTCTGAGACTTTTCCTTCCAATGAGTCCATTATAGAGATCATGAATACGGATGAGCCCATTTGGGAGGATCACCATGATAGATACATGTTCCTCCCCAACACCATTTCAGTTAGCCCTGGTTTTGCATCCTTGTTTCCTACTGGTATTGTCAATGTTCCACAAAGTCCTATATTGTTGCAAGATACATATTCTGAAGGAAACCTTTGCAACATTAATCAGAAGAACTGCTTGGCAGATGAATCTGAAGCATATAAGGCACTTTTTAAGGAATTCTGTGATATTTTTGCCTGGTCTTATGAAGAGATGCCGAGGATTGACCCTTCCATTGTGGTCCACAAGATTAAAACTTATCCCATGGCTAAACCTATTAGGAAGAAACTTAGGCAAGTCCATCCTCGGAAGGTGGCAGCTATTAAAGCTGAAATTGAGAAACTTTTGAATTCTGGGTTTATTTATCCTGTACCTCTGTCGGAATGGGTATCGAATGTTGTCCCTGTCAATAAAAAGCAGGGCACCATTAGAGTCTACATCGACTTTAGGGATTTAAATAAATCTTGTCCCAAGGACAACTTTCCTACCCTGCATATCGATTAGATTATTGACAACTACACAGGAAATGTCATCTTTTCATTTATGGATGGCTTATTCAAAAGACTTTCTCTTATATATTGCTGCCTCCACTACTACCATCTCTATGGTTTTGGTGCAGGAAAATCCTGATGGCCAGGAGCACGTGATTTACTATGCTAGTAAGAATCTTATGGATTCTAAAACCTGATATTCACATGTGGAAAAGTTAGCATTGGCTACGGTCATTGCTATACAAAAGTTTCGTCATTACATTCTGCTCCGCACTACCATCGTACTGGCAAACCAGAACCCGATGTACTACATACTGACTCGTCAAGTACTCAGGGGCAAGTACTCTCGTTGGATCGTCATCCTTTAGGAGTTTGATTTGGAGTTTTCCAATGCCACATCAAAGAAATCCTTGGTTTTTGCAGAGCTTATGTGTGATCTTCCTTGTGCTACAATGGAATCTGATCCCAGTGATTCATTTTCGGATGAATTTTTGTTCTTGATTAGCACTACTGATCCTTGGTATGGATATTTGCTGATTTATCTCCAAAGGTAGTGTTTTCAGCCACATTTATCTCATGATGATCACTGCTGTATCTGTCACCACGCGAAATACTACCACATCCTGAATGATACTTTATATAGAAATGGGATTAACTCTATTCTCCGGTGATGGCTCACCCATGAGGAGGCTGAACATGTGTTGAATGATTGCCACTCTGGAGCATGTGGCGGTCATTTATCTGGGATGGCTACAACCCAGAAGATCCTTCGCGCTGGCTATTTCTGGCCTTTTTTCTTCAAAGAATATCATGAGGCTATGAAGAAATTCCCACCTTGTCAACATTTTTATCCTAAAAAGCGCACCCATCCTGCTCCGCTACACCCCGCCATTGCCGTTGGCCCATTCTCCAAATGGGGGATTGACTTCATGCATTGTAAGCCTACCTCAGTCGGGGGGCATGGTTACATCATCGTAGCCATTGATTATTTCACAAAATGGGCTAAGGCCATGCCTACATATGCAGAAGTTGGTAAGATTGCCGCTCTCTTCTTGTTCAATCATATTATAGCTAAATTTGGAATTCTGCAATCCATCGTTACTGATCACAGATCCCATTTTTGTAATCAAATGATGGAGGAACTAAGTGCCAAGCTAGGGTTTTGTCATGAAAACTCTACGCTATATTATCCGCAAGCTAATGGTTAGGTAGAGGCCATTAACAAAGTTTTGAAAACAATGCTTCGTAAGATGGTTGGAGACCGTAAATCCAACTGGCACCATGTTCTTTTCTCTGCTCTTTGGGATTATCGAACTTCTGTGAAAACAGATACTTGTTTCACTCCATTCTAGCTTGTCTATGGAATTAAACCCGTCTTGCCGATCCAATGTCAGATTCCATCTTTACAACTTGCTGTTGAAATTCTCCCAGACACTTCCGTAGAGGAAGAAAGATTTTTGTACTTGAGTAACCTTGACGAGACTCGCAGAGATGCTACCCTGGATAATGAGGCACATAAGAAACTAAGGCTCAGTACGATAAATCCATCCAACCTTGTGTCTTTAATGAGGGTGACCTAGTCTTGACTTATGACTAGAGATATGACAAACTAGGGAAGGGTAAGTTCTAGTGCATGTGGTATGGACCTTTTGTTATTTCCAAGGTGTTATAGAAAGGAGCTTAAGAGCTCGTTGATTATGATGGAATCCCTTTGGGGAAACCTAGCAATGGGTTGTACCTGAAAAGGTACTATGCCTAGGTTTTCTTGGATAGTATCTTGTATATATGTATATTGATTGACTTTCAGTGTGATTTTAGTATTTTTAAGATGTTTTTGAGTTTTAGTGTCCGCATCTGTTTATACCATGTTTTAGTCATGTAGATGGCTTTCTACGGATTTGCTGATGGTGCTTGTTGTGACACCTTGAATCTCGCCTTAGCTGCTTGGGTCCTCTATTCACCACCTGAATATTTGGTCAATTCAGGAGTGGTTTGCATAGGTCCCGCTACTAATAACATCATCAAGTATGAAGCAGTCATTGGTCTTTTGACTGAAGCTGCCTCCCAATATGTTTGTGATCTAGTAGTCTTGATGGAATCACAGCTCGTGGTTTGTCATTTAAACCATGTTTACACCATTAGGAACTCGGTGCTCCTCCGTCTATTCTGAAGGGTACGTTTGCTAGAAAGATCATTTGAAACCATTACTTACAGGCATGTCCCTAGGGAACATAATATAGTTGCTAACTCATTGGCTAATTACATCCTAGATTGGCATATTTCCCATTCATGATGTTAAATCAAACATGTTACATTGTAAATAAACATTCAAAGACACATAAAACTCATAGAAAATGCATTTTTCCATTTGAATCATATAAACACCATGTAAAAATATGTATATATATATATATAGGAAAAAGTTTACAAAAAATAGGTCCCAAGACCTCATCTGAAGCACATAGGATTTCAGGAAAAATAATCATACAAAATCTTGAAGCTGTCAGCTTTCAATACATATCTCATACACTAGTGGTGCTCGTGATAGCAAATCACTGCTCGAGCTACTCTACGTAGCAGCCTACTGAATCGACCCAGTACTCCCACTATGTATCTTTGATATCTCATCGGGAGGTCATCTATGTTAGCATATGGGATATCTAGAGTTAACCTCTCTAGGTTCTCCACCAGCTCCCCGATGATATCATCACCCTGTGGTACAAAGCGGGCTCTAGCTCGCCTATCTAATGGATATGCTCCTCCAGGTCTTGCTGCTCCAACATTTGCATGAGAATATACAGGTCTCGTCACTTAACATAAGAAATATAAAACTTTGAAAAACATAAAAACATTTCATCCATTTTAGGGTTTCTTGCTTCTCACCGATGTTACCCCACTGTCCACCAGGTGGGAGTGGTAGGTCGGGATCTCCGGTGAAGTCCATACCTGCGTAAGCATAATCCTCAATCATGAGGATCTGATCTCATAGCCATCTGAAGAACGAATCACCAAACTTCACCCTTCCCCTACCCACTCTTGTGTGAGCCATGACCTGGACCCACCTCAGCATACGGGGGTCCTGTGCTCTCAGACTCCAGAAGACCACCTGAGGTCTCATTTGTGGAACCTACTTGAAGAAGAAGCAGGATAAAATGGAACCAAAGCCAAAAAACTTTATCTCTCCCTGCCAACACTTAGTCAGCTGATCCTTGAATATTGGAAGCATGGATTCCACCTAATTGAACACCGTAGGTGCCATGGCCTCTATGGCATACAACATGTGTGCCCTGGAAGCTTGGTGCACACCCTGAATCTTGGCCACCCTCTGCATGGTAAACATAACAGTCTGTAGAGCCCTATCTGTCACTACCTTGATGGGGATCTTCTTCCCCAATGTACCTGTCCCTGGTGCACAATGTCGAACTATAAGCTCTCTAGTAGTAATGTCCCCGCCACGGGAACCTGTCAATGAGATGGGGGCACCCTATCTCGAGAGACCAGTTAGGATGTAGATATCCTCTACCTCCACTATAAGTATATGGCCCCCCCCCTCAAAATACTGCTGCTCTGGATTCCACATTTGCAGTATGTGTTCTAGTAACCATTCACGTGACACCATGCTTGGGGTTCGGAAGAACTTTAGGAGCCCACAGTCCCATAGTGTGGAAATACAACCTACACTTCTCTCGACAGAATTATCCTCATTGTCATGTGTTCTTTCTTTCCATATCACCATGTTTTGAGCAACCTAGACCTGCCAAAAACATTAATGGTATGCATTAGAATCCCTTAAATCATTGAAAATCAAAAGAATGAAGTTATATTTCCCATACTATTAGTTTAAGTTATCCACGGTCGGCACCGCCTGTGCATCATTGGAGACAGGCGGTGGCACTACCTGTCCACTATGTTATTTGCATGGTTCTTGGGTGGTACAGTGTATCCCGCAAGGGGTAGCTACGGTGCCCACATTTTGGGTTTTAGTGCTTGCCATATGGGCCCAAAACCCTACCAATTCTCAAAATAAATGCTATGAAATGAAAGATAAGGGTCTTAACTACTGCAATTGATGATGCTGAAAACAGACGGTGGGAACTCTCAGTATCAGCTGTGGAAGATCTGGCTAAGAAAATGCTCCAAGTGCTCTCCGCTAGAGGTAAATAGTGAAATGATTTGATTTTTACTATTTACTTGACTTATATAGGCATTTTTTGGGTCCAACTTACTATAGTTTTGATATAAAATCATATTTTACTCAAATTTTATCTGTTATAATCCATTAATGCTGGTCTTAAATGCATTTAACACTTGTTTTTGAGTCGTTTGCAGGATAAGAGAACTTTAGTAAGAAGATTTGAAATTTTGTTTATGGATTTTTCGCACTTTCACAAAATGGAAAAGGTCATTGAGTGTTTATTACGACACTTTGTCATGCCCATTAAAATCTAGTATCAAAGGTCTGAGTCCATTTCAAGTTTCTTTCTAGGCTCGTAAAAATCAACATTGTGTAAAGAAGCGTTATCGAGTCGTCTTTTCACCTCTTTTTCAAACTCCTTAAACATGAAAAGATCATCGAGTCCATTTCCAATTCTTTCTAGGCTTGTAAAATATAACATTGTGTAAAGAAACCTCATGGATTTCTCTTTAAACTCTTTTTAGGCTCCCTAAATACGAAAATATCATCGAGTGATCTTGTCTTCTTCACGCTCGTTAAAGTATTTGAAGAGTCATCCGTTCGACAGTAGGTTATCTCTTTTTTAGTTCAGATAGGACTATTTACAAAAAAGGAACACTCCAGCCAATCATGACTGGAAGAGTTCTCTAAGGTATGATTTTACACTTTTTTTGGCCTTAGGGACTAAATCATATGAAAAAGGACCCCTTTAGATTCTTATTCCGTATTCGTTTAGACTCTCTAAACATGAACGATACCAAGTTTTCTTTCAGTGGACTCGTTAAATCAAACATTGAGAGACCCGTCTTGGGAATGAACCCCTCCTCTATCAGGTTCATAAAATATATGAGTATGGACTTGTCTTCCAACAAGCTATATCGAGTGTTTGTTACCCTCTTTGAACTCGTAAAACTGAAAAGAGGAACTCATCAATCATGATGGGGGAAATGGGAAGGGAATCATTTTGCAAATAATGGTAGTTTTTTTGTCATTACCTTTGAACATGGCACTTGTCTGCACAATCATGTCACTCAATTGGGTATTCAACTAATCTCCATGATGATCCACTTTCATGAGTCATGTCAATCCTTTGAGTCTTTCAAAAGAATGCATTGCCCACTGTCTCATTGTGTGTTTGTCCCGTTCAGTCATGCTGCCAAGTATTTTTGTCGTGCTGCCCGATGTTCAAAGGGGATTTGAAAATGTTTTACCTCTGTAGTCTACACATTCTTTGTGTCAGTATCTTTGAGTCAGTCATCTAGTTACCACATTCACATAATTCTAGAACTATGTTTCAAGTTTCATGTTGTCAATGTGGGACTCATCATGGCCCTCTTTCGACAAGACTTTTCCCATCGACATCAGCTTATCATCCGAGAAATAGTCTTAGAAACAATATTTAGTACCTTGAGATCTATATGCCTTAATGACAGATTCTCTTTCTCTCGACATAGGTTCACATCATTAACCTTTGATCGATAGAGTCGACTGGGTGTTTGACATTAGGATATCTATTCACACTCAGTATATTGTACTAGGGTACCTTGGGAATCATTGACATCAATGGTGATATCCCTCGCACTTGTTAACAGCTCACATCATTGACATTAATGGTGATCTCCCTCGCAGTACTTGTTAACGGTTCACATCATTGGCCGGTAATCAAGTGGTTTCTACCATGTTCGACTTCAGATCATTGTAATCACATGGATAGAATCGTACTTTGTGGAATACGAGACGAAGACCCTGGGTGTTAGTTTAAAGCACTCATTGGTTTTCCCCCAGGTTGCGATGGAGTCTTGTATATCTAGCACGGATCCACATTTGTATGTTCATGGCTATGCTCAAATTTGCGTTTGTATGACATAGATCTACATTGTATGTCTAGTAGCTATGTCCAATTTTGTGTCCTCTATCACATGGATCTACGCTGTATTCTAGTATCCATGCTTGTTTATTCCTCTCATGGATTTGCCTTGTATTGGTTTGTAGCCATGAGTTTGGTTACTTGTGTCTATGAGTCAACATACTGATGTACTATAGATGCCTACTTGACGACATGCTTCGATCGAGCCAACATTTTCATCTCATGACAACGACTTGTTCTCTCAAAGCTCTCGTTTATTGTATCCCTATAAGACTCATGATTTGGGGGGCATCCTGTTATACCAAAATCCTATCACCATCATGTGATAAGAACTTTGACATGCCTACTTGCCTTGAATCCCAACTCTTGGAGTGGAAACTCATGGTTATCATCAATCTTCTATGAAAATTCCTAGCACCGTGCTTGCCCCTTTATCCAGAAGTGGTACCCTTGTTCGCACTGCCCATCCTATATTTCCCACAAGTGGTGCCACCACTTATGGCCCTTGGTCCATAAGCGGTTATTACCAGAACCGCTTTGTCATTGAAGGAGAAACGCGGTACCCTGGGTAAAAAGGGAAAAATAGAAGTTTCTCAAGGCTTCTAGATGATAAGCCTTGTGTCCTCCCTTATCCCTACTGTTGTGGGTTAGTTGAGCTCGAGATCCCTCATCCTAGGATCTTAGAGGCCACCTCTTCCACTAATCTCTCAACCTACCCTATCCATTAAGCCTTATAAATACAAGCTTATAGCCATGGTTGAGGGGGGTAACTCTTAACGTATTGTTATGCTGTTGGCTTGATCACTTGGCCCAAGATCATTTGGGGGATTATAGAGAGCTAGAGTCAGAGCTTTTGGGGATGAGAATGATTGGTTTCATGGAGATGCATGTCAACACTAATGCTTGGTTGTAAACTTCTTCATATTTATTTAATGCAAGTTGATTTCTGTCCCACATATATTGTTGTTATATGATTTCACATGTATGTTGTTAGATTCCTTAGTCACTAACATAGATTAGTAGATTATATTCTAGTGGTTTCGATATGTTTGCATGTTGAAGCTTATTGTAGGTACACAGGGTAACAAATGAAGCATTACATTCCAGGTATCTACAACATCTAGGGAGAGTCTTCAACCTCTGTCCTCTATTTGTTATGGATTTGAACCATTCAAACTAGTGGAACACCTTGCTGTCTGCAGGAGGTGAAATATTCCAGCTAACAGGCTGCAGCTATTAAAGCTGAAATAGAGAAACTTCTCAAAGCTAGGTTTATCTATCCCATACCCTTGACGAAATGGGTATCGAATGTTGTCCCTGTCAATAAAAAGAAGGGCACCATTAGAGTCTGTATCGATTTTAGAGATTTGAATAAAGCTTGTCCCAAGGACAACTTTCCTACTTCACATATCGATCAGATTATCGACAACTATGCTGGAAGTTTGATCTTCTCATTCATGGATGGCTTTTCTGGCTATAATCAGATTGAGATATTACCCATCAATCAGCACAAGATGACATTCATTTTCCCATGGGGAACCTTTTCATATAGGAAGTTACCATTTGGATTAAAAAATGCTGGAGCCACTTTCCAGCATGCGATGTCCTATGTGTTTCACGATATTAAACATATTGTTGAACCCTACCTTGATGACCTCCCTGACCATTCACAGCGATGGGAGGACCACCCTGGTCATCTTAGAGATATTTTCCTGAGATTCCATCATTATAATATATGGCTCAATCCGCATAAATGTGTTTTCTGCATTGAGACGGGATGCTTGTTAGGTTTTGTAGTCTCTAAGGATGGCATTCAGATAGACCCTTTGAAAATTTCTGCCATTTTAGTTCTACCAGCTCCAACCCATCTTCTCAAAATCCAAAGTTTGCAAGGGAAGGAAAACTTCCTCTGTCGTTTCGTGTGCAATTTTGCAGAAAAAACGCACGGTTATATGCGTCTCCTTAAGAAGGACACTCCATTCTTTTGGGATGACCAAGCCCAATGCAGCTTTGATAATCTCAAACATGCTCTGACTCATTCACCCATGATACACCCCCTAGATTATTCAAAAGAATTTCTCTTATATATTGATGCCTCCACTACTACCATTGTTATGGTTTTGGTGCAGGAAAATACCGACGGTCAGGAGCACATGATTTACTATGCTAGTAAGAATCTTATGGATTTTGAAACTCGATATTCACGAATGGAGAAGTTAGCATTGGCCACGGTCATTGCTATACAAAAATTTTGTCACTACATTTTTCTCTACACAACCACTATATTAGCAGACCAGAAACCTATGTATTACATACTGACTCGTCAGATGCTCGAGGGAAAGTACTCCCGATGGATAGTCATACTACAGGAGTTTGATCTAGAATTTTCCAAAGCCAAATCAAAGAAATCCTTGGTATTTTCCAAGCTCATGTGTGATCTTCCCTGTGCTTCGATGGAATATGAGCCCAGTGATTCATTTCCAGATGAATTCCTATTCTTGATAAGCACTACCGATCCATGGTATGGAGATTTTATTATTTATCTCCAAACACAAAGATTTCAGCCAAATCTATCCCGTTCTGATCGCCGCTGTATCCGTCACCACGCAAAATACTACCTCATCCTGAATGATACCTTGTATAGATGTGGGATTGATTCTATTCTCCGGTAATGCCTCACCCATGAGGAAGCTAAATATGTGTTGAATGATTGCCACTTTGGAGAATGTGGTGGTCATTTATCTGGGATGGCTACAGCCCAAAAAATCCTTCATGCTGGCTATTTCTGGCCTTCAGTCTTTAAAGACTATCATGAGGCTATTAAGAAATGCTCACCTTGTCAACATTTTTATCCCAAAAAGTGCACTCATCCTACTACGTTACACCCCATCATTGCCATTGGCCCATTTTCCAAATGGGGGATTGATTATATGCATTGTAAGCCTACCTCAGTTGGGGGGCATGGTTACATCATCGTAGCTGTTGACTATTTTACAAAGTGGGCTGAGGCCATGACTATAGATGTGGAAGATGGTAATACTGTCGCTCTCTTTCTGTTCAATCATGTCATATCTAGAGTCGGAGTCCTGCAGTCCATAGTTACTTATCACAGATCACATTTACGTGATCAAATGATGGAGGAACTAAGTGCCAAGCTAGGTTTTTGCCACAAAAACTCTATGCCATATTATCTGCAAGCTAATGGTTAGGTAGAGCCCATTAACAAAGTTTTGAAAACTATGCTTTGTCTGATGGTTGGAGACCATAAATCAAACTTGAACCATATCCTTTTCTCCGCTCTTTGGGCTTACAGGACTTCGGTGAAAACAACTACTGGTTTCACACCATTACAGCTTGTCTATGGACTCTAAGCTATCTTACCAATTCAATGTCAGATTCCATCCTTGAAACTCACCTTCGAACTTCTCCCGGACACTTCCGAAAAGGAAGAGAGATTTTTGTACTTGAATAAACTTGACAAAACTAGGAGAGATGCTGCCTTGGCTAATGAGGCACATAAGAAACACATCAAGGCACAGTATGATAAATCCGTCCAACCTCGTGCCTTTAATGGGGGTGACCTAGTTTTGACTTATGATCAAAGATATGACAAACTAGGGAAAGGAATGTTCGAGTCCATGTGGTATAGTCCTTTTGTCATTTCTAAAGTTTTAGAGAAAGGGGCCTATGAGCTCATTGACTATGATGGAATCCCTTTAGGAAAACCTCGTAATAGGTTGTACCTGAAGAGGTACTATGCCTAGATATCTCTTGGATATTATCTTGTATATATGTATATTGCTTGACTTTCAGTGTGCTTTGAGTATTTTCAATATGGTTTTGAGTTTAGTGTCCATGTCTGTTTATACTATGTTTTGGTCATGCAGAACAGATGGATTTCTATGGCTTCGCTGATGGTGCTTACCGCCACACCTTGAATCTTGCCTCAGCTGCTTGGGTTCTCTATTCCCCAGCTGATTATTTGGTCAGTTCAGGAGCGGTTTGTATTGGTTCCGCTACCAAAAACATTGCCGAGTATCGAGCAGTCATAGGTCTTCTGACTAAAGATGCCTCCCAAGATGTTCGCAATTTGGTAGTCTTGATGGACTCACAACTCATGGTTTGTCATCTACACTATGTTTATACCATTAGGAACCCTGTGCTTCTCCGCCTCTTTCGGAGGGTACGCTTGCTAGAAAGGTCATTTGAAACTATCACCTATAGGAATATCCCTAGGGAACATAATGTAGTTGGTGACTCGTTAGCTAATTACATCCTAGATTGGCATATTTCCTAGTCATGACATTAAAATCAAACATGGTTCATTGTAAATAAACAATTAAAGACACATAAAACTCATGTAAAATACGTTCACCATTTGAGACGTATAAACACTAGGTAAAAGTCTATATATATATATATGAACATGTTTTACAAAAAATAGGTCACAAGACCTCATCTGAAGCACATAGGCTTTCAGGTAAAAATCACCATACAAAATCCTGAAGCTATTAGATTTCAGTGGATACATCATGCATACATCGTCTAGTGATGCTCATGGTAGCACATCACTACCTGAGATATTCTATGTAGTAGTCTACTAAACCGATCTAGTACTCCCACTGTAGGTCTCTGATACCTTAGAGGGAGGTCATCAATGGAAGCGTCAAGGATGTCTAGCGTCAACCTCTCTAGGTTTTCCTCTAACTCCTTGGTCACACCATCACCCTACAGTACGAAACGAGCTTCGGATCATCTATCCAATGGGGAAGCTCCCCCAAGTCATGCTTCTCCAACGTATGCATGAAAATATTCAAGTCTCATTACTTAACATAAAAAAATATAAAACATCAAAAACATAAAAACACTATTTCCATTTTAGAGTTCTTTGCTTCTTACTAATGTCACCCCACTGTCCACCAGGTGGGAGCAGTAGGTCAGGGTCACCGCTGAAGTTCGTACCTGCATATGCATAATCCTCCACCATGAGAATCTGATCTCTCAACCATCGAAAGAATAGGTCACTGAATTTCACCTTCCCCCTGCCTGCTCTAGTACGAGCCATAATCCAGACCCACCTCTACATCCGAGGGTCCCACGCTCTAAGCTCCGTAAAGACCACCTGGGGTCTCATCTATTGTACCCGCTCAAAGAAGAAGCAGGCTAGAATGGAACCGAAACTGAACTGGTTTAGTTCCCCCTGCCGACACTTGATTAGCTGATCCTTGAATATCGGAAGCAGGGCTTCTGCCCAGTTAAAGACTGTAGGTGCCATGGCCTCTATGACATAGAGCATATGTGCTCTAAAAGCCTGGTGCACCCCTTGGCTTCCCACCACTCTCTGCATGGTAAAAAATATAGTCCATAGAGGTCCGTCAATCACTGCCTTTATGGGGATTTTCTTCCCTGATGTCCTTGTCCTAGGGATACAGTGACAGTTTATCAACTCCTGTGTAGTGATGTCCCCTCGACGGGAACTAGTCAGCGATATGGGAGCACCTTGTCTCGAAAGGATAGCAAGGAAGTAGATATCCTCTACCTAAACTGTCAGAATATGAGCACCAACCTCGAAATGTTGTTGCTATGGATTCCACATCCGGAGTATATGCTCTAGCAATCGCTTGTGTCATACCATGCTAGGTGTACGAAATAATTTTAGGAGTCTGCAGTCTCTCAATGCAGCTATGCAACCCGCATTCCTTTAGGTGAAGGCATCATCATTATCATGTTGTCTCTCTTTCCATATGACCATTTTTGACCAGCTAGAACCTGCCAAAAACAATCACAAGACCCATTAGAATCATTCTTAATTGTTTAAATCAAATAAAATGATATAGTTTTGCTTGTGTGATTATTTTTACATCTTCATGACCGACACTTCCTATGCCTCATTGAAGACAGGTGGTGGCACCGCCTGTGCGCTGTGTTTTTGGTGCGGTTCTAGCGAGGTACCACGTATCTCGCAAGGGATAAGAATGGTGCCCACTTCCATGATTTTAGGGATTTCCATACAAGCTCAAAACACCATTAAAATTCAAAATTAAATACATAAGATGAAAGAGTAGGGTCTAGGCTATTACCTGGAACCGACGGTGCTCGAATCCGACAGTGGAAACTCTCGATATCAGCAACTGAAGATCTGGCTAGGAAAGTGCTCCAAATGCTCTCCACTATGGGTAAACAGTAAAATGTTTTGATTTTTTACTATTTACATGACTTTTATACACATTTTTGGGTTTGACATGCTATAGTTTTGTTTTTAAAACACTTATTACTCAAAATCTATCTGTCGTAATCCCTTAATGTTAGTTATTGGTGCATTTAACACTTGTTTTTGAGTCGTTGCAGGATAGAAGAACAATAGCAGTGAAGTTTTGGGAGTTCATTTTTTTACTTTTCTGTACTATCATAAAATAGAAAAATTTGTTGAGCGTTTATTGCGACACTTTGGTCACGCTCTCGAAAATTAGTATCAAAGGTCCGAGTTTGTTTCTGATTGTTTTCAGGCTCATAAAATCTCTCATTGTGAAAAGAGACCTAATGGAGTCTTCTTTAAACTCTTTTTGGGATCCCTAAATACAAAAAGATTGTCAAGCGATCTAGTCTTCCTCACGCTCGTTAAAGCATTTGAAGAGTCATCTATTTGACGGTAGGTTATCTCTTTTTCGGTTCGAATAGACTATTTACGAAAAAGGAACACTCCAGCCAATCATGACTGGAACGATTCTCTAAGGTATAGTTTTATACTTTTTTCGGGCCTTAGAGACTAAATCATACGAAAAAGGACCCTTTGGAGTCTTCTTTCGTGGTCGTTCAGACTCCCTAAACATGAATGATACTGAATTTTCTTTCATTGAACTCGTTAAATTAAACATTGAGAGACCCATTTTTGGGAACGAACCCCTCCTCTCTCAGGTTCGTAAAACATATGAGTTTGGACTTGTCTTCGGATGAGCTAGACCTAGTGTTTGTTACCCTCTTTGAACTCGTAAAAACAAAAAGAGGCACTCATCAACCATGATGGGGGAAATGGGAAGGGAATCATTTTGCAAGTAAATGGCAGTATTTTGTCGTTACCTTTGAACATGGCACTTTTCTGCATATCATTTCAGTCAATTGGGTATTCAGTTGATCTCCGTGACAATCCACTTTCATGAGTCATGCCACTCCTTTGATTCTTTCAAAAGAATGCATTGTCCAGTGTTGCATTGTGTGTTTGTCTCATTTAGTCATGCTACCAAGTCTTTTGTTTTGCCGCCCGATGTTCAAAGGGAAGTTGGAGAAGTTTACCTCTGTAATCAAAACAGTCTCTGTGTCAGTACTTTTGAGTCAGTCCTATGGTTACTACATTCACATCATTCCAGAACTATGTTTCGTGTCATCGATGTGGGACTCATCATGGCCCTCCTTCAACAAGACTATTCTCATCGACATCAGCTCATAATTTGGGAAATAGTCTAAGAAACAAAAACTTAGTACCTTGAGATCTATATGCCTTAATGACAGATTCTCTTGCTCTCGACATAGGTTCACAACATTGACCTTTGATCGATAGAATCGACTGGGTGTTCGAAATCAGGACATCTATTCACACTCAGTAGATTGTACTAGGGTACCTTGGGAATCATTGAAATCAATGGTGATATCCCTCGCACTTGTTAACAACTCACATCATTGACTGGTAATTGAGTGGTTTCTACCATGTTCGATTTCAGATCATTGTAATCACATGGATAGAATCGTACTTTGTGGAAGACGAGACGAAGACCCTGGGTATTTGTTTAGCACCCATTGCTTTCCCCAAGTTGCGATGGATTTTGGTATATCTAGCATGGATCCATATTTGTATGGTCATGACTATGCTCAAATTTGCGTCTAAATGACATAGATCTACGTTGTATGTTTGGTAGCTATGTCCAAGTTTGAGTCCTCTAGCACATGGATCTATATTGTATTCTAGTAGCCATGCTTGTTTATTCCTCTCATGGATTTGCCTTGTATTATTCTATAGCCATGATTTGGTTACTTGTGTCTATGAGTAAAAAATATTGATGTACTACAGATGCCTACTTGACGACATGCTCCGATCGAGCTGACATTTTCACCTCGAAGTGACAAGTTGTTCTCTCAAAGATCTTGTTTATTGTATCCCTCTAAGTATCATGCTTTGGGGGGCATTTTGTTATACCCAAATCCTATCAACACCATGTGATAACACCCTTAAATTCCATGTTTTCCCTTAATCCCAGTGTTTAGAGTGGAAACCTACTCTGTTTTTCAATTCTACATGAAAAAAATCAGCACCGTGCTTTCCTTGTGGCCCACGAGTGGTACCTTGCTCGCACCGCCTGTATCCTGTTTTCCATAAGCAGTTCCACAGCCTATGGTCTATGGTCCATAAGTGTTTCTCATCTAAACTACTCTGTCATAAGAGAAGAAAAGTGGTACCCTGGGTAAAATGGGTAAAATAGAAGTTTCTCGAGGCTTCTAGATCATGAGCTTCGTGTCCTCCCTTATCCCTATCATTATGGTTCAGTTGAGCTCAATATCCCCCATGATAGGATCTTAGAGCCACCTCAACCATAATTCTCTCAACTATTCCTATCCATTGAGCCTTATAAATACAAGCTCAAGTCCATAGTTGAGGGGGAGAACTATAGAGGTATTGTTATGCTGTTGGATTGACCACTTAGCCCAAGCCATTGGAGAGCATAGAGAGCAAAGTTGGAGCTTATGGGGATGAAGTGTTTGTCTCATGGAGATGCTTGTTGAAATTAAGGTAATGGTTGTAAGCTTCTCCATACATCTTTAATGCAAATATGATTTCTGTCCCACATTACTGTTGTTTTGATTTCACATGTACATGTTGTTAGATTCCTTAGTCACTAACATGGATAAGTAGATGAATTTTTGGTAGCTTTGATGTGTTTGTGTGTTTGATCTATTTGCAGGTACATAGCTTCAATATCAAAGTAGCATTCCAGGTGTCTATGACATTCAGGGAAGGTCTTCATCCTTTGTCGTTCACTCATTTGGTCTGGATCTGAACCATTCAGACCAGAGGAACAAATTTTGTCCGCAGAAGGTGAAATATTTCTGGTTACAATTCCTCGATTTAGGTTCACTTGGACCGAAAGAGGTTCCTGGAGGGTTTTATTTCTAATAAAAACACATCGATTAAAATTTACTAAAAATTACAAAGACTCCGGTGTGTATGCTCTGTGTTTTCGCTGCGGTTCGTTCAATCAGTCAAGCTACATCAAAAGAAACTTGAGTGACTAGATTAATTATGTTTCACTTTACCCAATTAACCACCATCAGGTGAAAATACAATGCCTTGAACAAACCGTAAGTGGTGGAAAAAAATCCAAAGGAGTGGGAACAACTAGAAAGTGACCTCGAGGCGCCGATCTATATTACACCCCAACGGGTGTATTATGAACACAGTTTCCAAGACTCCATCCAGCCCACAAACACCTTGTGGGTATCCATGAAGGTTTTATTTTTGGACATACTCCAAGCACCCCTTGGGCATATCTAGAGTCCCCCCTCGCTTAATTTAATCCACTCATTTTTCATATTAACTTAAAACGTACGAAGAGACAATTGCAAAACATTCACTCCAAGCACATGCAAGCACATTTAATCATTTTGTGACTCCATTTTAAGGAACTGGTTATTTGTTTACTTCTTTCGATATATATATTACGTGTCAGCATTGTGCTTGCTTGTGTTTATTTTTCATCTTGGTATATTTGGTTCTGAATTGTTAATTTCAAACTCCTAAGCAACTTATTCAATTTAATACCATCATACTAAAGTAATTAGCCTTAGTAACTTAATAGGGTCTACCCCCCTTGGCTTCATTAGGAGTTGAGACTAAGCGGAGGATTCAAGAACAAGGTGACAGCCTTGACTCGAGACTTTCCCCCAAGGACACACCGAGTGGCTTGAATATTTCTACCATGGCCCCCCCAGGTGTGTGAAAGGTGACAACACTTTGTGGTGCCATTGCCGAGGATAAATCTTTTTATTCTCGGAGTACGACTTTTGTTTTCTTCCTTTTTGTTTTTGCTTTGTTTGATGATTTCTTAGAGTAGATCTTTAATTTTCATTTGGCGACTCCACTGACTTTTTTCATTTTTTTTACAAAGTAATGAAAAAATAATTTTTGTGAGATATTTATAAATGCTTATTTTTTCTTTTTCACATGGCGACTCTATTGAAGGGATAAAACCCTACATTATCATAATTTGTTTGAGACTTGTTGTGTGTAGAGGAGCTCATACGACATAGTAAAACTTTAAATGCTCATTATTTGACAGCTCTGGTTCAATATAAAATACATGGTTGATATAGGTTACTGTAAACTATTATGGATGATGAAGATTATGGTGCTCAAATTTCCAATACATATCCTCCCATCGATTTCTCGGGAATCCTTGGTTTTCCTAACTATGAACCATATCTCCAGGATAGAAGATATTTTCAGGCTCCAATTTTTTGTGGAAATGGTGATTCAACTATCATTCACATCATATCCTTTCTTTCATTTGTTAATAAACTCAAAATACTTCATAGGGATAATGAGATGCAAATTTTTGCTCATTCTTTGAAAAAGAAGGCATGGATATGGTTTTGTGGTCTTCCTTATAAATGCATTACCTCCCCTGAAGACTTATGTGCTATGTTTTTTGAGAGGTGGCATAATGGTGAGGCAGATATGGTAACTATTGTAGGAAAGGCCTTCAGCTACCTAGAGGAGCTAAAGGAGCCCATGAATTACATTATAGATGAGCACACTCGGGATGATCCTATTGAAGAGCTTCACAAGGAACCCATGATTGAACACATTGTTGAAGACTCTCCTCATGTCACCATAGTTGAGAACATTGAAGATTTGAGTTATTCTCAACTTTGTTGCAATGCTAATATTTTTCCAGAAATCCCTCATGAGGAAAACATTACAGAGATCGACACTTACGAAGAAATTTATGATGTGTATGATGACACTCCTCTATGTTCATCACTTAGGGATGAAGTTTTGGGAAGTTTAAATTCTTGTAATATCTTTAAAACCAAAACTTTGAAGGATGATTATTGTGAATAGGAGGAGGGTAGTTATATCTTAGGATGTAATACCAGCAAGGAAGACACTCTCATATCTGACATAGATGGGAGTGATGACTATTGGAATTTCATAGATAATCCAACTTGTGAAAATCTTATTGAGAATCCCATCCATGATATGTCCAGCAAGGGGAGTG
>LPNX011056472.1:503363-514188 GCA_001517045.1 Pseudotsuga menziesii
CAATGGATGTGGTGGTGATAGATGTTCTAGATAATTGGGGTATGCTGCTATCTAGAAAATGGGCCGCAACTCTTGGTGGGCACATTCAAATGGATTGGACATATGCTAGTATACCTGCATCAGAGAACACTAGGGTGATTCTCCATAGAGAAAAGCTGAGGAAACGACATGTAGAAAACCCTAAGAAGCCCAAAAATGAATTTGTTCATTTCACTGATAATTTTGGAAACTATGCTATCTTGTCAAATTTCATGGCCCCTATTAAGGAAAACATTAAAAATGAAAAGATCGTTGAAGTTTGGAAAATGTACTTTGATGGGGGTTATTCCAAAACCGGAAAGGGTGCAGGCATCGTGATCATCTCTCCTTCAGATAAAATTTACAATTTTGCGTTCAGGTTAGAGTTTGAAGCATCAAAGAATGTAGCCAAGTATGAGGCATTGATCCTAGGGTTAGAAATTGCTAAAGATATGGGGATAAAGATGCTGAACATAAAGGGTGATTCAGATCTAGTTGTCCTCCAGATTAAGAATCAGTATCAATGCAAAAATGACAGACTAAGAAAGTATAGAAATGCCACATGGGACACTATGGAATGGTTTGATGCACTCAACATTCAAAAGGTCCATAGGGAAATGAATGGGTTAGAAGATAAATTGGCAGTAGCAGCATCCACCCTCCAGCCATCGGATGAAATGATTAATGGGAATGGAAATATGGAAATTAATTTCAAACCTTCAATACCAGATAATATAGACCATTGGCAGGTGTTCAAAGATGATGAGCAACTCTTGAGATTCATCCACAATCTATAAGAGTTTGAAGGTTGCAAGATCAATTATTAGTAGGAAGGTAAAGAGTATCAGGAATGTGAGGATAATGAAAGGAATCACATCCTGAGTAGCCTTATTTCTTTTGAGAATCTTTTTGATTGACAGGATCATCATAAAAAACAAAAAGAAGAAATAAAAATTGGGAATTATATGGAAATAAACATAGGAACTGACAAGGATCCCAAGTTAATAAAAATTGGAAAGGGTACTTCGGAAAAGGAAAGGAACAATTTGATCAACCTAATTAAAGAGTATAGAGATGTGTTGGCCTTTATTTATGATGAGCTTAAAGCCTATAGGTTGGATGTGTTTCAACACACTATTCCCCTCATAGAAGAAGCTAAGGAAGTCAAACCTTTTCGACAAAAACTTAGGCAAATAAATCCTAAGTTGGCCCCCATTGTGCAGAAGGAACTTCAGAAGATGTTAGCAGCAGGGATCATAGCACCTACAAGGAATTCATCTTGGTGCTCCAACTTAGTTGTTGTTAGAAAGAAGAATGGGTCAATTAGAACATGTATAGATTTTAGAAATCTGAACACATCATGCCTTAAAGACAATTACCCATTACCCGACATGGAAACTTTGCTTCAAAGAGTAATAGGATCAGGAATGATGTCCATGTTGGATGGATTTTTTGATTATAACCAGGTGTTGGTAAATAAAGAGGATCAACAAAAGACTACATTCACCACACCTTGGGGTACCTATAAATTTCTAAGAATGCCTTTTGGATTATTGAATGCTGGTGCCACCTTCCAAAGAGCCATGGATTTTTCCTTCAAAGAACTTATAGGAAAAATAATCGAAATATATCAAGATGAATTAACTGTTTTTTCAAAGGAAAGAGATGGACACATAAGTCATCTTAGGCAGGTTTTTATAAGATGTCGGAAATATGGTATTTCCTTGAATCCCGCCAAGTCAATGTTTGGAGTTGATGAAGGCAAATTGTTGGGGCACATCATTTCTAAAGATGGTGTTAAGGTTGATCCTGAGAGAGTTGAAGCTATTAAGAAAGTCCCCTTGCCTCAGAATCTAAAATCCTTCTAGTCCTTCAATGGACAAATTAATTTCATAAGAAGATTCATCCCAAATTTAGCAGAATTAATGAAACCTCTACAAAAGCTATTAAAAAAAGATGCTAAGTTTGAGTGGACGAATGAAGGGAAATTTGCATTCAAGTCCATCAAAGATGCCATATCCATGTCCCCGGTCTTGACTAGTCCAGATTATTCCAAAGAATTCCAGATATTTTCCTTTGCCTCAGAAGATACCATTGCCGGTGTTTCACTTCAAAAGAATAAGGAGGGACAAGAGAAACCCATAGCCTTTATGAGTAGATCCTTACAAAATTCAGAATTGAAGTATACCACGATGGAGAAACGTGCCTATTCTCTTGTCAAGTCCCTTAAACATTTCAGAACTTATATAGGTTACTCCAAAATCATTGGATATATACCCCATGTAGCTTTCAAAGATATCATGTCTCAGCAGGATTGTCTAGGAGTCAGGGGTAAGTGGGTTTCAAAGATTTAAGAATATGATTTGGAGATAAGACCTACTAAATTAATTAAGGGACATGGTATTGCAAAGATGTTGACCCAGGGAAATGAAAAGGCATTAGGAATAATCTGCCAGAGCAGCAATTCAGAGCAAAGTGTATCATACGAGCTTTAGAGATTAGAACAACACCCTTGGTACACCGACATCATATTTTTCCTCCGCAACCTTACATGCCCCGATCACTTACTTGGCCATAAAAGAAGGGCATTAAGGTTAAAGGAAGCTAAGTATTGTTTGACCAAATATGGTTTGGGTTGGAGAAACCCCGATGGTTTAATACTTAGATGTGTCGATGAACCTGAGTCCAAGAAACTCATGGTTGAGTTCCATTCAGGATTTTGTGGTGGACATTTTGCATAAAAAACAACCACCCCCAAAAGCCTTAGAGCAGGCTACTATTGGCCAAACCTATTTTCAGATGTGCACAAGGCTGTCAAAGTTTTCCCCTAGTGTCAGTTATTCACTGGAAAGCAACAAATGAGAGCCTTGCCTCTAAATCCAATAGTAGTCCAAGCCCCTTTTCAGCAATGGGGGCTTGACTTCATCGGTAAGTTCAAAGATAACTCGAGTAATGGTTACTCTTGGATTCTTACCGCCACTGATTATTTTACCAAGTTGGTAGAGGTGATACCCACCAAGAAGGCAACCGATGCTATAGTCATGGATTTCTTAGAAGATAAGATTATCACAAGATTCGGTGTGCCAGCTAGAATAATCATGGATAATGGCCCATGATTTGTCTCTTCCGAGATGTCATCTTTCTATTTCAAGTACGACATTATCCTATCTCACTCATCTAATTACTATCCCCAAGGAAATGGTCTAGCAGAATCAAGTAACAAGAATTTAATGACCATAATCAAAAAAATTGTGGGCGACAATAAGAAGGCTTGGGATAGCAAAATCAAATTAGCATTATGGGTCGACAGGATCACTAAGAAAATTTCAACCGGGAGGAGCCCTTTCGAACTAGTCTACGGCCTTGATGTCACTTTACCAGTCCATCTAAAGCTTCCAGTTTATCAGGTCCTCTAGACTTTCAGCTCAGATCAAGAGGCCATCCAGAATAGAATAAACCAGTTGATCGAACTAGATGAGAGTAGAAGAGACTCTCTTGACCATAGTATCAAAAATTCAGACAAGGTCAAGAGAGCCTTTGATAAGTCTACCCGGCTAGGGTCCTTCCAAATAGGTGACAGGGTTTTACGTTGGGACAAACAATGGGAAAAACTTGGGAAGCATGGAAAGCTCGATAGCTTATGGTTGGGACCATACATCATCAATGAAATAGCAGGAAAGAAATCCTTCTAGCTAAATTACCTAGACGAAGAAAGGTTGAGCCTGCCAGTGAATGGTTTCCTCCTCAAGTTGTTTTTTGCTGACACAGTTTGATGCGTTTATTGGCATTGGTGGTTTCAGGGCCAATTTCTAAACCTCTCCTTGCATGTATTTCTAAATTGTATATATCATGTTGTTGTACCATAGACATTGTTGTATTATAGTTATTTTGTACAATGTTGAAAATTTTCCTTTGTATATTAGTTTTTGTAAAATATTCCCTTTTGCACATTATAGATTAACTATGCACATTAGTTTGCTTTTTTAGTTGAATTTTCCTTATGTATACATGTTACTGACAAACTCTAATTGCCTTGCAGGACCTAGAGATTCTAGAGTTCTCACATCCTCTCCTTTGAACAGAAGATCAGTCAGAGAATGTGTCCCTAGACGGAGCCAGAATGTTACCACCAAAGTTGTACTTAGTGGTTTTTTTATTATCAAGTGAGCCTAGTGAACCGGATAGGGTTAACTTGTTTGGACTTCAAAAGACCTTTGGAAGTACTTCTGCGAAGTGCTTGTTGTACTATATCACATTTTCATACCCCATGGGGGGAATTGTAATAAATGTTCTAGCATGATAGTGTCTGTAAAAGACTCGGTCTCTTAGACTTTATTTGTCAATCCAATCAGCCCAGGGTGTTTTTTCCCTTGGTTATTATTGGTTGTTGAATAAATGACTGATAATTTCTGAGTTTTTCACTCCATACCTCCAAAGTTGAGGTGGTCGGCTTGGAATTTAGGCATATTGAGGTTATTAGAGTCTATGTGTCAATGTATAAACATGCTAGACATCATTTTTGAGTCATATGAACATGTCTAAGTCCCCCTAGGTGTTTTTCAATTTTTTAGTTTTTTTAGTGTTTTTTATTAAAATTAAAATTTTCCAAAACTTAGGCTATTTTTTAATAGTTTAATTGGAAAAATTGATTTTGTGATAAAAGTGGGCCAAATAATCGGTTTCAGTCATGTAGGTGCTCATTTTCAAGCTAAGAGCACCATGTAAACCCATGGACCCACTATTTCCTATGATTTGAGTGATTTTCCATCACTCAGGTCAGAAAGCCCCAAAAATCAATTATTGATTATTTTAATTAATAAATTGATGAGTAATGGAGCAAATCCAAAATCCAAAATAAGTGGATTCTCAGCCGATTTGATTGAAATCAGTCAGATCTGAAGCAGATTGATTGAATCTGACAAATCCTTGACTGAAGGAGGTGATCAAATCAGATCCAGAGTTGATTTTCAGCTGTCTTCATGGGGAATTGCGCCCTCTCTCTCTCCTCCACATGTGTGGACTCTCCTGGATGCTCTATGGACTGATGTGTCGGTGTATGGGCTGATGTGTCAGCTCAATCAAGCCCTCGGTTGACAAGTAGGCTCAGTTCAGATTCATTTTTGCATTAATGAACTCTCCATCAGTTGATTTCACGTGATTCCATGAGGAATTGTGCCCCCCTGGGCTAGATGGCCTGTGTTTTGTATATATCCTGCTTGAGGCTCCCTCTTCCAAGCTAGTTAGAGCTGGACTGAAGGGCTTTCCATTGTAATACTGTTGTAATCTTTCGATTGTTGAAATAAAGAAGCTTTGGAGGCCAAATGGTGTAATGCTCTCATATGTGTGGATTAAGCATTGTCTTACGGCTATTGATGTTGCCAGCTTTTCTGTTAATTTCTGCATCTGAACCCTGTCTGGCTTGAACGATTCAGCTGAATCAATAGCAGTATAGTTGGGCAAGTAAGGTTACTTGTTTTTCTTATATCTCATAGAATATATGTTAGAGGGTCTTGATTATACATTTTTAATAAGTTTATTTTCATGTAATTCTTGTTTCTTTTTCACATATATATCCAGATCTCATGAGGGTTCGTGCAAGATTGTGTGTTTAGCTTTCAGGTAGCAAGGATTGGACGAGCTTGGATCTAAGGATTTGACGAGCTGTGGATATTGTTTGACTCCACTACACATCCAAAAGTTTTGTGAAGACATTGCCCCTCTGCATTCCACTAACAAGTTTCCTCTGTAGATCTGCTTCAACAACAAGCACCTTTCTTCCCCTTTCTCTCCTCTAAAAAAATCTACAAATTTTCTTCAAACTGGTTACTTTTAAGGTTTCTTATTACTCTGATCTATCTCATTAAGAAAAATACACATATAGCTAGTTAGTAAGACCCCTTCCTAAGTCTAGATCTTAGTTTTGTTTTGCACATAAAGTTCAATTTTAAGAGATCTAGCTAAAGTTACCATATTTTCGGAAGCATTTTAATGAAAATTAGTAGCTTGCTATTAAGGTAGTTTCATTTTATTCATGATAAAATTTAACATTCTGCAATAAAAGTGCATATTTCATTGGCTGCACAAACAACAAGCCAAGATCCCAAGGAAAGCTTGCTTTCCTTGGTTAGTTTTTTACCTGTTTAGCTAGTTTTAACTTCATTTTTTTTTGAGTTAAGGTAGGCTGATCCAAAGGTAATTTTAAAGTGATTTTGGGCATATTTTACTCTAACATGCTCGCTGGTATTTATCAGGTGTAGCAGAAAGTAAAGGAAGCTGCTGTTCGGAAGTGTCTTCAGGAGCGTTCAAATCCCCCTAGGGGTCTCCCATTTGACTGAAACCTTTGATTTTTCGCACCTTGTAAACTCTTGATTTCAATACATATAAGGATCAATAGGAATTATATCAGTTCTCTGATATTTTAACCGCTGTTAATAAAATTATTTTTTGAATAGGCTCTTTCAAGCCCATTCCCCACCCCCCTTGGGGGGATTTGCGTCGGTGTCCTTTTCGTCGCTTTTTTCTTATTTCTTTTCAAAATAGCATTGATCTAATCTGCAAGCTAGTGTAATTTAATTTGTTATTAATTTCATATTTCATACTTTATATTTCAAAGTAATCTTAATACTCACCCCACGACTTCCCGATTGACTCGAAAGGGGAAAGAGATTCGTGGTAGGACTAATTAGAAAACTAGAATCATGTATATGTTTTATTTTCAATCATTTGTTTTTAGATATCATAAAATTAACCCCTCCTCGTTTCCCTGATTGAGATCCACTTGGATCGAAAGAGGTTCCTGGAGGGTTTTCTTTTAACCAAGAACACCCAGTTTAAAACTTACTAAAATTTACAAGACTCCTGTGTGTATGCTCTGCACTTGGCTACGGTTCATCCGATCAGTCAAGCTGTATCAAAAGCACTTGAGTGACTAGTATAATTAAGACTCACTCTCCCCAAATTAACAAACCAATAGGTGAAAATCCAACACCTAGATCGAACCATCACGGTGGCAAAATACCCAAAGGAAGCGGGAACTTCTGAAAAGTGACCTCAGGGCACCGATCTCTATCACACCCTAATGGGTGCATTATGAACAATAGCCCCAGAGACTCCATTTCAACCCACATATTCCTTGTGGGTAGCCGTGAAGGTTTAGATTTGGACATACTCCAAATACTCTAGGGTATATTTGGAGTCCCCCCTTTGCCTAATTTTAATCAACTCACACTTCAAATTTAACTTAAAACATACCAAGAGGCAATCACAAAACACTCACTCCAAGCAAATGCAAGTACATTGTTTCTATTTTTTGACTCCATTCTAAGGCACTGGTTATTTCCTTGTTATATATATATATATATTGTGTCTTAGCATTGTGCTTTCGTGTGTTCATCTTTTATATCTTGCCATCTTTGATGATCTATAGTTAAATCTCAAACTCCTAAGTAACTCATTTAGTTTAACATCACAACACTAAGTAATTATCTTTAGCAACTTAATAGGGTCTACCCCCCTTGGCTTTGTTAGGAGTTGAGCCTAAACGGAGGAGTCAAGAACAAGGTGACAGCCTTGGCTCGAGACTTGCCCCCAAGGACACACCGAGTGGCTTGAAGATTTCTGCCATGTGACCCAGGTGTGTGAAAGGTGGCAACACTTTTTGGCACCGTTGCCGGGGATAAATCTTTTTATTCCTGAGTACGACTTAGCTTAAATTTTTTCTTAAAAACTAAAAATATAAAAACTTTTGATTGATCTAGTCTTTAAAAAAACATAAAAATTAAAACTCGATCCATCTGGCGACTCCAGTGTCTAACATCCCTTCAAGAATTTCTACCCGAAGAAACCGCCGACAATTATTCAATCCTCTCCTTGATCTCGGAAGGTTTATTAGGGAAATATTGAATATGCAGACTTCTCGTAGAAACCTTGAAGATTTAGGAGACCAAACCCTCTCAGATATCCATCACATATTTGTAGAGAGTCATACCTTCCAATCTCAAGAAATGACGAAATTTTACAACCCCCTTTACTTTTGTTAGATAGTAGGTGCTCCTCATGACATTCCGAATGATGCTATCAAGAAGCTCCCCATATTTGAGGGAAATAATGCTACCACTGCCAAGACTCATCTCCGAAAGTTTGAAAAGCACCTGGTCAGTTATTGCAACAGTGCTGCCTCTGACCATGAAGATGTCAAAATGAAGCTCTTTGCTTTATCCTTAGAGGATGATGCTGCAGAGTGGTATGGCGACCTTGGTGATGATTCATATAAAACCCTTAATGAATTACTAGAAGCTTTTAAGAAGAAATGGGGGGAAAAGAAAGAACCAAGACATTTTCCTGCTTCCCCTCATAATATAAAGAAGATGGAAAATGAAACCATTGATGAATTTAATACTAAGTTCAGACGTGTGGTTGTGGACCTCCCTAGAGAAATCAAGCCAAGGGATGCCTCCATCCTCATATCTTACATCAAAGCTTTCACTAGGGATTTGAGGTACTAGTTAAGGGACAAAGATCCGACCGATCTAAAAACTGCTCAGGATCTGGTTGAGAAAATAGAAAACAATATGCAATATTCAATCAAATCCAACATTCCAGGTTACATTAGGGGAAACACTTCATACAACAAAGAGAAGGGAAAGGCCGTTGAATTAGAGGAAAAGGCAACCTCTAAAGACCCCATGGAAAATGTAACTGGCCTATTTGAAAAAATGATGACTAGTCAGAACCAACTCATGACAAACCAGTCTGTGCAATTGAATAATATTCAGAACAGAATAATCACACTAGAAAGAAATAATGGACCTAGGAACTTTCATCCAAAATATAATCAAGTGTATCAGAAGAAGGATCCTCAACATGAACCTAGGATTCCAAACTAGTTAGACTCAACTAACCTGGTAGATGAAGTCATTCCATGGTGTAGACCTTGTGATCAATTCCACCCAGAAAGCACTTTCTATATAGCAAACCAAGTTATAGAACATGGAATGGCGGAGGTTAGTAATCAGGAAACAACATTAGGCGAGTCTGATCATGTGTACATGGTAGGCCGAACCTATCCTTTATCAAACCAGCATTGGAAGCAGGCCACGGATTATGGTTTCGAGAAGGATCTCCTTTCTAACTTTTATGGTGTAATGCCTTCTCCTGAAGCAATTAAGGAAATGAAGGAGGCCAGGTTCAAGGGAGCTGTGTATCAAAGAAGAGAAAATCAATCACCATCTAAACAGTACAAGCAAAAGGTAACCACTCCTCCCCTCCTAGATCCTCCTATTGTCCCTGAGTGAAATATTGATATGGGAGAATGGATAAGTAGTGCTAAGATTCATGTTTATGCAACTGATGTCCTTAAAATTCTCGGTCAAAAAGAAAATTTGTTGAAAGCCTTAGAGGATAGCCAAAGTAAAGCTCATAATATTATTGAAGAGGATCCTCTTCCTAATAAAAAATCTATATTTGAAGCTGAACATATTGAACCTATAGATATGTCCATAGTCCTCAACAGTGTTGATCCGAGAAGAGAAGACCACCCACCTTTTTATGTCTCCCTCTTAGTTGATAAAATTCTCCTTCATAACTGTATGTTAGATTCAGGTGCTTCATCAAATGTCATGACAAGGAAAGTAATGGAGCAGCTAAATCTAAGGGTCACCCGACCCTACCACAATGTTTGTGCCATGGATGCAAGAGAAGTTGAAGTGGTAGGGATAATCTTAAATTTACAGGTTAAGTTGGCTAAGTATCCTAATATGGACATGTCAATGGATGTGGTGGTGATAGATGTTCCAGATAATTGGGGTATGCTGCTATACATAAAATGGGCCGCAACTCTTGGCAGGCACATTCAAATGGATTGGACATATGCTACTTTATCTGCATCAGAGAACACTAGGGTGATTCTCCACATAGAAAAGCTGAGGAAACGACATGTAGAAAACCCTAAGAAGCCCGAAAATGAATTTGTTCATTTCACTGATAATTTTGGAAACTATGCTATTTTGTCAAATTTCATGGCCCCTATTAAGGAAAACATTAAAAATGAAAAGATCGATGAAGTTTGGAAAATGTACTTTGACGGGGCTTATTCCAAAACTAGAAAGGGTGCGGGCATCGTGATCATCTCTCCTTCAGATAAAATCTACAATTTTGCGTTCAGGTTAGAGTTTGAAGCATCAAACAATGGAGCCGAGTATGAGGCATTGATCCTAGGGTTAGAAACTGCTAAAGATATGGGGATAAAGATGTTGAACATAAAGGGTGATTCAGATCTAGTTGTCCTCCAGATTAAGAATCAATATCGATGCAAAAATGATAGACTAAGAAAGTATAGAAATGCCACATGGGATACTATGGAATGGTTTGATGCACTCAACATTCAAAAGGTCCATAGGGAAATGAATGGGTTAGCAGATAAATTGGCAGTAGCAGCATCCACCCTCCAGCCATCGGATGAAATGATTAATGGGAATGGAAAGATGGAAATTAATTTCAGACCTTCAATACCAGATAATATAGACCATTGGCAGGTGTTCAAAGATGATGAGAAACTCTTGAGATTCATCCACAATCTGCAAGAGTTTAAAGGTTGCAAGATCAATTATTAGCAGGAAGGTAAAGAGTATCAGGAGTGTGAGGATAATGAAAGGAATCACATCCCGAGTAGCCTTATTTCTTTTGAGAATCTTTTCGATCGAAAGGACCATCATAAAAAACAAAAAGAAGAAATAAAAATTGGGAATTATATGGAAATAAACATAGGAACTGACAAGGATCCCAAGTTAATAAAAATTGGAAAGGGTAC
>LPNX011056472.1:517715-543619 GCA_001517045.1 Pseudotsuga menziesii
AAAATTTTCCAAAACATAGGCTATTTTTTAATAGTTTAATTGGAAAAATTGATTTTGTGATAAAAGTGGGCCAAATAATCGGTTTCAGTCATGTAGGTGCTCCTTTTCAAGCTAAGAGCACCATGTAAACCCATGGACCCACTATTTCCTAAGTTTTGAGTGATTTTCCATCACTCAGGTAAGAAAGCCCCAAAAATCAATTATTGATTATTTTAATTAATAAATTGATGGATAATGGAGCAAATCCAAAATCCAAAATCAGTGGATTCTCAGCCGATTTGATTGAAATCAGTCAGATCTGAAGCAGATTGATTGAATCTGACAAATCATTGACTGAAGGAGGTGATCAAATCAGATCCAGAGTTGATCTTTAGCTCTCTTCATGGGAAATTGCGCCCTCTCTCTCTCTCCTCCACACATGTGGACTCTCCTGGATGCTCTGTGGACTGATGTGTCAGTGTATGGGCTGATGTGTCAGCTCAATCAAGCCCTCGGTTGACAAGTAGGCTCAGTTCAGCTTCAGTTATGCATTGATGAACTCTCGATCAGTTTATTTCACCTAATTCCATGAGGAATTCTGCCCCCCTGGGCTGGATGGCCTGTGTTTTGTATATATCCTGCTTGAGGCTCCCTCTTCCAAGCTAGTTAGAGCTGGACTGAAGGGCTTTCCATTGTAATACTGTTGTAATATTTCGATTGTTGAAATAAAGAATCTTTGGAGGCCAAATGGTGTAATTCTCTCATATGTGTGGATTAAGCATTGTCTTATGGCTATTGATGTTGCCGGCTTTTCTCTCAATTTCTGCATCTGAACCCTGTCTGGCTTGAACGATTCAGTTGAATCAATAGGAGTATAGTTGGGCAAGTAAGGTTACTTGTTTTTCTTATATCTCATAGAATATATGTTAGAGGATATTTATTATACATGTTTAATAAGTTTATTTGCATGTAATTCTTGTTTCTTTTTCATATATATCCAGATCTCATGAGGTTTCGTGCAGGATTGTGTGTTTAGCTTTCAGGTAGCAATGATTGGACGAGCTGTGGATTTAAGGATTGGATGAGTTGTGGATCTAGTTTAAATCCAATACACATCCAAAATTTTTGTGAAGACATAGCCCCTCTGCATTCCACTAACAAGTTTCCTCTGCAGATCTGCTTCAACAACAAGCACCTTTCTTCCTCTTTCTCTCCTCTAAAAAATATACAAATTTTCTTCAAACTGGTTGCTTTTAAGGTTTCTTATTACTCTGATCTATCTAATTAATAAAAATACACATAGATCTAGTTATTAAGACCCCTTCCTGAGTCTATATATTAGTTTTGTTTTGCACATAAAGTTCAATTTTAAGAGATCTAGCTAAAGTTACCATATTTTCGCAAGCATTTTAATGAAAATTAGTAGCTTGCTGTTAAGGTAGTTTCATTTGATGCATGATAAAATTTAAAATTCTGCAATAAAAGTGCATATTTCATTGGCTGTACAAACAGCAAGCCAAGATCCCAAGGAAAGCTTGCTTTCCTTGGTTCCTTTTTTACCTGTTTAGCTAGTTTTAACTTCATTTTTTTTTGAGTTAAGGTAGGCTGATCCAAAGGTACTCTTAAAGTGATTTTGGGCATATGTTACTCTAAAATTCTTGCTGGTATTTATCAGGTGTAACAGAAAGTAAATGAAGCTGTTGTTTGGAAGTGTCTTCAGGAGCGTTCAAATCCCCCTAGGGGTCTCCCATTTGACTGAAACCTTTGATTTTCGCACCTTGTAAACTCTTGATTTCAATCCATATAAGGATAAAGAAGAATTATATCAGTTCTCTGATATTTTAACTGCTGTTAATAAAATTATTGTTTGAATAGGCTCTTTTGATCCCATTCCCCACCCCCCTTGGGGGGATTTGCGTCGGTGTCCTTTTCGTCGCTTTTTACTTATTTATTTTCAAAATAGAATTGATATAATATGCAGGTTAATGTAATTTACTTTGTTATTAATTTCATATTTCATACTTTATATTTCAAAGTAATCTTAATACTCACCCCACGACTTCCCGATTGACCCGAAAGGGGAAAGAGATTCGTGGTAGGAATAATTAGAAAACTAGAATCATGTATCTGTTTTATTTTCAATCATTTGTTTTCAGCTATCATAAAATTAACCCCTCCTGGATTCCCTGATTGAGATCCACTTGGATTGAAAGAGGTTCCTGGAGGGTTTTCTTTTAAACAAGAACACCCAGTTTAAAACTTACTAAAATTTACAAGACTCCAATGTGTATAGTCTGCACTTGGCTACGGTTCGTCCGATCAGTCAAGCTGTATCAAAAGAAATTGAGTGACTAGTATAATTAAGACTCACTCTCCCCAAATTAACAAACCAACATGTGAAAATGCAACACCTAGATCGAACCATCACGGTGGCAAAATACCCAAAGGAAGCGGGAACTTCTGAAAAGTGACCTCGGGGTGCCAATCTCTGTCACACCCTAACAAGTGCATTATGAAAAATAGCCCCAGAGACTCCATTTCAGCCCACATATTCCTTGCGGGTAGCCCTGAAGGTTTAGTTTTGGACATACTCCAAGTACTCTAGGGTATATCTGGAGTCCCCCCTTTGCCTAATTTTAATCAACTCACACTTCAAATTTAACTTAAAACATACCAAGAGGCAATTGCAAAACAGTCACTCCAAGCACATGAAAGTACATTGTTTCTATTTTTTGACTCCATTCTAAGGCACTGGTTATTTCCTTGTTATATATATATATATATATTGTGTCTCAGCATTGTGCTTTCGTGTGTTCATCTTTTATATCTTGCCATCTTTGATTATCTATAGTTAAATCTCAAAATCCTAAGTAACTCATTCAGTTTAACATCACAACACTAAGTAATTATCCTTAGCAACTTAATAGGGTCTACCCCCCTTGGCTTCATTAGGAGTTGAGCCTAAATGGAGGAGTCAAGAAAAAGGTGATAGCCTTGACTCGAGACTTGTCCCCAAGGACACACTGAGTGGCTTGAAGATTTCTACCACGTGACCCAGGTGTGTGAAAGGCGGAAACAAGTAGAACCAAATGAACTTTGGCATAGAAGGCTTGCACATGTGCATTACAGAGCAATACCACTTGCAAGCAAAGCTGTTGAAGGTCTTCCAAAAATTCAAGCAAAACATGAAGGGGTCTGCAAAGGATGTGTTAAACGAAAGAACACAAAGAATACATTTCCAAGTAGCGAAAGCAAAGCAAAATGAATCTTGGAAATTATCCACTTCGATGTATGTGGACCAATGTCATCAAGATCACTAAGCGGGTATGTGTACTATGTCTCTTTTATTGATGACTTTTCTAGGAAGACATGGATTTAATTCATGAAGAATAAAGATGAAGTGCTCAACAAGTTCAAGGAATTAAAAGCCTTGATCGAGAACCAGAACCATACTGACAAGAATATCAAGACTTTTCAATTAGACAATGGCAGAGAATTCACTTCAAATGAGTTCAAGGAACTATGTAAAGACTCATGGATTAAGAGGGAGTTGTCTATGCCTTATAATCCAGAATAGAATGGGATTGCAGAAAGGAAGAATAGAACTATCATGGAAGCTGGAAGAGCTATGCTTCATGATCAAGATCTTCCTTGCATCTTTGGGCAGAAGCAACCATAACAACAGTGTATGTATAGAACCATACTCCACATAGAGTACTCGAGAACAAGATTCCTGAAGAAGTATTCTCCTGCAAAAAACCAGAAGTCAGCCATCTTAGAATATTCAGCTGTCCTGTGTACATACACATTCCAAAAGAGAAGAGAACAAAATTAGATCCTTCAGGAAAGAATGGTATATTTGTGGGATACTCTGCAAGATCGAAGGCTTACATAATATACTTCCCAGGGTTCAAGAAGATTGACATAATCAAGGATGTAAAATATGACGAAGATTCAGCTTACATCAAATCCAGAAAGAAACCTGTTGAAGATCCTGAAGAAGCAAAAGCTCCCAGAATTCATGATACAATCATGAATGAAGAAACTCAAGAAGAAGATTGAGAATTTGAAGAACCACAAAGACCTGTAGATCCACCATAGGAGAAGAATCCTCACAAGAGGAAACCTACCTGGGTACGAGAGATTATCCAACGTGCGGAAAGATATGGGGTTCCAGATGAGAATCTTAGAGAAAGAAAGAGAACGAGATGCTGTTCTAGTCATGGATCTTTACTATGTGACTTTATTGATAAAGAACCTTCCAAGTATGAAGAAGCGACGGAATGGAAAGAATGGATGGATGTGATGATCGAAGAGTATCAATCGATCATGAAGAATGATGTTTGGGATGCTGTCCCAAGACCAGAAGGGAAGTCAGTTGTAACTTCCAAGTGGATCTACAAGATCAAGCATGCTGCAGATGGTAGCATTGAAAATTATAAGGCAAGATTTGTGGCTCGGGGTTTCTCTCAGAAAGAAGGAATAGACTATGAAGAAACCTTTGCACCTGTAGCTAGATACACTTCCATTAGATCGGTACTTGCTCTGGCTATAGTGATGAAATGGAAGATACACCAAATGGATGTCAAAACTGCCTTCTTGAATGGTGTAGTAGAAGAGGAAGTGTATGTGGAGCAGCCACTTAGTTTTGAGACACACGACAGGGAGTCTCATATGTGTAGATTGAAGAAAGCCCTGTACGGTTTGAAACAGGCACCCAGGACATGGTACAGAATAATTAACAACTTTCTATCCAGTTTGGGCTTTACCAAGAGTAAAGTAGATTGCAACCTTTACTACAAGGTGGAAGATGGCAACCCGGTGATGCTTCTACTATATATAGATGATCTATTTGTGACAGGTATGGATGGGTTGATTGTTGATACGAAGAGAAAGCTTGCTGCTGAGTTCGAGATGAAGGACTTGGGAATGATGCATTATTTCCTAGGTATGGAGGTGTGGAAGACTATAGATGGAATCTTCCTTGGACAAGGGAAGTATGCGATAGAGATCCTAAAGAGATTTGGGATGATGGACTACAGGACATTAACCACACCTATGGCATCAAACCTGAAGCTATTGAGTGATGCTTCATCAGAGACATTTGATGCCATGATGTATTGACGATGATTGGGTCCTTGATGTACCTGACAAACACAAGACTATATATCTACTTTGTTGTGAACCCCTTGAGTGAATACTTGACAGATCCGAGACATGTTCACTTGATTGCTGCAAAGCATATTCTGAGATACCTGAAGGGTACGGTTGATTATGGGCTCAAGTATAAGGCTGATCAGAATATTAACCTGGAGGGTTATGTTGATTCAGATTGGGAAGGCAGTGCCATTGATAGGAATAGAACTTCAGGGTGTTGATTTAGTATGGGATCAAGTGTGATCTCATGGTTTAGCAAGAAGCAATCCTATGTGGCACTGAGTATAGCTGAAGCAAAGTATGTTGCAGCCTATTCAGCTAGTTGTGAGGCAGTATGGCTGAGGAAGCTACTGTCTGATTTATTTGATCTCTAGTTAGATGCTACTTGTATATATTGTGAAAACCAGAGTTGTGTAAAGTTGTCAGAGTATCCAGTATTCCATGACAAGTCAAAGCATATCGAGATCAAGTATCACTATATAAGGGATATGGTGCAGAGAGGATCAGTGAAGCTCCAGTATGTTGCGATGGACGAACAGATAGCTGATGTGTTGACTAAGACATTTGCTAGGGTGAAGTTTGAGTACTTCAGGAAGAAGCTTGGTGTTCTCTAGATTGAGATTCCTCCCAAGAGGAAGTGATGTGTCCATGCTGTGCCCTTCCTACATGGTGAGAGGATTGGTTCCTTCCATGGTCGGATGTAAAAGACGTGACATGGTGAGAGGATTGGTTCCTTCCATTTTTAGGTATATGTGTGAATGCCACATCTAGCATGAAAAAGGGCTGGCTCTGTGAAGAAACATCTAGTATGAAAAAGGACTAGCTCTGTGTAGATGCCACATCTAGCATGAAAAAGGGCTGGCTCTGTGAAGACACATCTAGTATGAAAAAGGACTAGCTCTGTGTAGATGCCACATCTAGCATGAAAAAGGGCTGGCTCTATGAAGACACATCTAGTATGAAAAAGGACTAGCTCTGTGTAGATGCCACATCCAGCATGAAAAAGGGCTAGCTCTGTGAATACACATCTAGTATGAAAAAGGACTAGCTCTGTGTAGATGGCACATCCAACAGGAAAAAGGGTTAGCTCTATGAAGACTCATCTAGTATGAAAAAGGACTAGCTCTGAGTAGCTGCCACGTCTGGTATGAAAAATGACCAGCTCTGTGATGCCTCATCTGGTATGAAAAAGGACTAGCTTTGTGATGCCTCATCTAGTATGAAAAAGGACTATCTCTATGAAGACTCATCTAGTATGAAAAAGGACTAGCTCTGAGTAGCTGCCACATCTGGTATGGAAAAGGACCAGCTCTGTGATGCCTCATCTGGTATGAAAAAGGACCAGCTCTGTGATGTCACATCTAGTATGAAAAAGGACTATCTCTGTGATGATACATCTAGTATGAAAAAGGGCTGGCTCTGTAGAGGTTCCTATGATGAGAAGAATCAAGAGATAACACCTGTGATGATGACCCAGTGATGATCTAGATCGAGTGATGATGATCCAATAGTGATGATCTATATTGAGTAATGATCCAAATCCAGTGATGATCCAGATCAAGTAATGATCCAGATCCAGTGATGATGCCCAGTGATGATCCAGATCGAGTGATGATCCAGATCTAGTGATGATGTCTAGTGATGATCCAGATCGAGTGATGATCTAGATCCTGATGAATATGACTTGAAGATGAAGACGACTTGAAGATGAAGAAAAATTGAAGATGATGAGGACTCGAGGATGATCCAGAAGATACAGAGAAGAAGACTTGTGCTGAAAATTGTGTCAAAAGAATACCTTCCTAGTTAAGAGGGAGTGTTGATGTATATGTAACTTCAGAATGTATTTCACTTGTATTTCTTATATATTTTAACCCGATGTTTAGTTCGGGGTGTACTTGAGTTATGTCATGCCCCGATGTTCCTATCGATAAGGTCTATCATGTAAACAAGTCATGTCAAGTCATTGTGGTTAACCCTCCTATTGTCTAAGGTTTAAATTCCCTGTAGTTCTGGGGCACTAGGGTTATTAGACTCTCCTAGTGAGGTCGGCCCTAGTAGGGTTTTTTTCATGTCGGGATTAGTATAAATAGAGAGCTGGACTCTCTATTTATCGCACAACTCATACACACTCAAGTGTAGTGCATAGTTGAGGAAGGAGAAGACACTGGGGCTAGACAAGAAGAAGGTTACTGCTATCGAGAGATCACTTACTATTTTGGGTTCTACTTTTGGTGCTGATTCTATCTCTGAGGAAGTTGCGGGGTTTTCACCATTTATGGTTTCCCCAAGGATAAACACTGTGTTCATTGCCTCTTACGTTTGATTTCTGTGCTTGTTATTCTCTCAATAAAGATCCTAATATAATGCTAGCTTAATGATGAAATTCTAACACAAGAATCTAAGTTATATGCTTAAAAAAGATTATTTTTGCATGATCTTTCATTTTTTTTGTTTCATACATCTATATCCAGATCTCACGAAGTGTTTTGCAGGCTTGTGTGATTTAGTTGTAGGTTCTCAATCGGATGAAGGTGTGGATCAATATTTATACCATTACTTATCCAATAATCTTAAGCCTTTGTTCCTCGGCGCTCCACAAAAAGGCCTCCTTTCAACTTGTTCCATTCAAGCAACATACCAACCTTCTCTCCTCTTCTTTTCCTTTTAAAAAAAATTAAATATTCTTGATTACTTTTTTTATGCATGAGCTTCTAATTTATCATATGAAAAATATCTCATTAGATTTCATACATAAGCATTCAAAAATCTAGATCTTTGTTTTTCAAAAAAGTTTTCCATAAGCATTCTAGATCTAGCTTTAGGGAAATCGTCTTTTTTGCGTGGCATTTTAAAGAAAATTTGTAGCTTGCATGCATTAGATTTCTCTTTTGTAATTTAAAAGATAATTACAGCAATCAGTGCACATCATATTGGCTGCCCAAAATTCAAGCCAATATCCCAAGGAAATCTTGCTTTCCTTGGTTCATTTTTTCACCTTTTTTTTAACTAGTTTTAACTTAGCTGTTTTCAGTTAAAAGTGTGTTGACCCAAAGGTACTTTCAAAGTGATTTTTGGAAAATTTAAGTTTAATAAGATTGATATTTATTAACAGGTATAACAAAAAATAGAAGGAGGTGCTGTCCGAAAAGTGAATTTTGGGCCATCCAGAACCCCCCAATTGTCTCCCCATTTTCTGAAATCTTTAATTTTTGCACTTTGTAAAATATTGGGTACGTTCTGTATAAGAACCAAGAGGAATTATATCATTTTTCAGATATTTTAACCACTAGTAATAAAAAATTATTTCGAATAGGATCTTTCGAGCCATTCCCCATCCCCCCTGGGGGGATTTGCGTCCTTTTTTCCTTTTTTACATTTTTCCTATTTTTTTCTCTAGATTAGTTTTATTTATGCAAAATAGTGTAATTTTATTACTTTCATCATATATTACATATTATAAAGTCAAAGTAACTTTAATACTTACCCCACAAAACCCGATTGAACTGAAAGGTGAAAGAGGATCATGGTAGATTTAATTAGAGAACATGTGGTTTGTTTTATTTTTTTCTGCTTCATTATTCAATATTAATTTTTGCAAGAAATCAATTAAAATCAACCCCCTCCTTGATTCCCCGATTGAGGTCCACTTGGACCGAAAGAGGTTCCTAGAGGGTTTTCTTTCTAATAAAAACACATCGATTAATATTTACTAAAAATTACAAAGAATCCAGTGTGTATGCTCTGTGTTTTGGCTGCAGTTCATCTGATCAGTCAAGATGCATCAAAAGAAACATGAGTGACTAGATTAATTAGGTTTCACTTTCCTCAATTAACCACCATCAGGAAAAAATCCAACGCCTCGAACAAA
The DNA here is from genome assembly GCA_001517045.1 of Pseudotsuga menziesii. Taxonomy (NCBI): domain Eukaryota; kingdom Viridiplantae; phylum Streptophyta; class Pinopsida; order Pinales; family Pinaceae; genus Pseudotsuga; species Pseudotsuga menziesii. The sequence continues at coordinate 526,723 of LPNX011056472.1, forward strand.
CCGTAAGTGGTGGAAAAATACCCAAAGGAGTGGGAACAACTGGAAAGTGACCTCGAGGCACTGGTCTCTGTTACACCCTAACAGGTGTATTATGAACACAGTCTCCGAGACTCCATCCAGGCCACAAACACCTTGCGGGTAGCTGTGAAAGTTTTATTTTTGGACATACTCCAAGTACCCCTCGGTTATATCTGGAGTCCCCCCTCGCCTAATTTAATCCACTCATTTTTCATATTAACTTAAAATGTACCAAGAGACAATTGAAAAACATTCACTCCAAGCACATGCAAGCACATTTAATCATTTTGCGACTCCATTTTAAGGCACTAGTTATTTGTTTACTTCTTTCGATATATATATTATGTGTCAGCATTGTGCTTGCTTGTGTTTATTTTTCATCTTGTTATATGTGGTTCTCAATTGTTAATTTCAAACTCCTAAGCAACTTATTCAATTTAATAGCATCATACTAAAGTAATTATCCTTAGTAACTTAATAGGGTCTACCCCCCATTGGCTTAATTAGGAGTTGAGCCTAAATGGAGGAGTCAAGAACAAGGCGACAACCTTGACTCAATACTTCCCCCCAAGGACACATCAAGTGGCTTGAATATTTCTGCCACATCCCCCCCAGGTGTGTGAAAGGTGGCAACGGGCTCCAACACACATCAACTATTCATTACTGGACAACTAGGATTATATATCCTTTACTTTAGGTGAGTTCTGACTCAGTAACTCCTCAAACAGATGCTTGTGGACCGAAACTTGTACAACCCAGACTCCCATAGCTTCTTCACTAACGCATTCAATCTTAGCTATGCTTTCTTCCTATGTTTGCAACCTGTCTTGAAGGTTTTTTAAATGCTGCTCTCTGGCTGGGAAGTCTTGATATTGAGTACCTACTAAAACCTGGCATTGATTGTGGGTTGAAGACATTCTTTTGTAGCACTCGGTACACTTGACCAAAGTTTTATCAATGGTTGTGTTCAACCTTACTGCTGATTTGCAGCCAAAATTTAATATTTCCAATTCCATCTTTAGAATTCCTGCAGTTTTCTAAGGAATTTTTGCCGGGAAGGTCGGATTAGCTCCTATCCACATTAGCTGGTTCCGTACAAGTTCTGTCATGTCTGATAACTTCTTCCTAAACTATGATGAGTTGTGTGCTATGTCGTTCAATCTAGCTTCAACCTGGTTAAATCTGTACATCTCTCCTACCAACTTCAATAAAATCTGATTGATTTCCTTTTGCAGCAAAGATGCTTGATTATGGAAAGGAGCAATATCAAGTTGTTTTTCATTCTCCTCCTTGAGTTTCTTATCTAGCAAACTGTTATGAATTTCTAATTCTTCAATTCTTTTGTCAACTGTGCCCTTTTTCTTTTCTAACTCTAGAACTCTTCTCTCAAGATCCTTTTTCTCCCCTTCGATGATATTAGCTGACAATACTAAGACATCTTTGTCTGATTGTAAAATTTTATATGCTTCTTTAAGTCTCTCCAATTCTGTGAGAGTGTCATCGTGATTCCTTTTTAGGTTTTTCCCTTCTCTTCTTTCTTTCCTTAGGGTTTCCTTCATTTGGGACATTTCCTCCTTATACTGTTCAATATCATCAACCATTTTTCCAACATTATCTACATTGGTGAGGGCTGATGCTACACTTTCCATCGCAAGGAGTTTAGGATATTTATCAGTCCCATGTATAACTATTTTCTCTGTTACCATAATATCTACATGCTGGTCTCTAGTGTCCATCCTTTCCTTGGTTCTCATCACAATTCTTTTCTTTTTTTATCAAAGAAAATTGTATTAAGGTCAGCTACAGCTTGTTCCTGGGATGGGATGAAAAGAATTAGTCCAAGCTCTACCGAGGGAGATGGATCCTCTATTTTTGTACTACTTATTGGGAAAAATGAATCCAAGGGATTATCATGGGCCTGTTCCTGTTCAATATTTTCATGATCCCGGTCCTCCTCCTCCTCCTTCTGCTTAAGTTCCTAGACTGCTTTTTCTTCTACTTCTCTTACTTGGTCAGCCACTTCCCTTTTTATTCTTTCAGTCTCTTCCCACAGTTTCTACTCTTCTTCTTCTTGTCTTTTCTGCTCTTCTGCAGTACCACTACTGCTTCCTTTTCCTTCCACAGTCTTTATTTTCTTCTTGAATATTTTTCTTAAGGATGTCATATTACAGGAATTACGGAATATGTCCTCATATTTATCCCAGTAATTTGTGTATTCAAAATGCACTCCTACTGACGAACAATAATGTGCAATCTTGTTCTCTGAATCATTCCTGTGAAAACATTTTTCTCCAAAGTGAAAGTATTCTAATTCTTTCAAAAATTATGGTGCACTCTTCACCTTGGTAAACTTATAACTACTTATGTGGAACGCGAGTGGTGGATATACAACCTTTTTCTGGTCAAATAAGAAATTTCCGATCCCATCTATGTAGAGCTTCCTCACCACCTCCTTGTGAACAACATAGTCAGTAGCATACTTCAGTAACAAAGAATGGGCTATAGATCCCCTGAACATTGTTAGGTACAGACCTTCTTCCGAGAGGTAATAATGCCCATTCTATTCCATTATCTCCAATGTATTTTTAGACATGCAGTTGAATCTGTGAAGAAGATTAACTTGTAAAGCAACATTAGGAAGTATTCACAGACTCTCTTGTAGAAACTATAGTATTTGTCTACCTAGAAGAGCTAGTATATAGAATATACAGGGGTCCTTTTCTTATCCCATTTGAAATTTAGTGCTGGAGACTAGTGGGTGCACAAAATGCAATCAATCAGGAAAGAGATCATATAGAACTCTGACTTCCTCTGTGTCAAACTCCCAAGTGCTGCACTTATACATGATGATAAACTGTTTGCTACTATATCAGCCCAATTGAAAATGGTACCCCTTGTAGCTACAAAATATATCACTGGTACCCAGCTTATCTTATAAAACCTTCCATTCACTCGGCCGAAAATCTAGTTTAACATCAAAGCTAGAATCCGATATGGGGTATGTAAGTTTGCAGTTTCATATTCTCCAGGAGGATTTGTGTGGAATTGCTTCCCATGAACTATCATCTTCTCTACACAATTGAAAACATCCAAGTATATACCCTTTATCCACTATTCTATCAAATAGATCTGCGGTGTAGGTAGCTTACATGCTTGATCTACATATGCCGGGTTGTAGGCAGCAAAGCCTTGTCCATTAATGTTTGACAAGATCATGTTGGTTATATTTTCCCTTGGAAGAATCCAGTCGATTACTTCGACACATGGGAAAAGTTCTTGACGGGTAGACACCTTTATGATAACTGACTTCTTTATGTTTGCATATATTGGTATGTCTTCTAAACCCGTGTTTGGGACAACCTGGTACATTAGAGGAAATTTCAAATCAAAATGGGCCTTTTAACTCTAATTCAAATTCCATGTCATCATGTGTTAGCCAATGAAATTGCTTTAAATTTGAAATATTGTATAGGTCTTAAAACTTTTTTTAATATAAATTTGGGGATAGGTATCATAAAAAAAACTACTTTTTTGTTTGTATTTCGACATATCTCCCGGTGTTTTTGCTCAAATTTCGATTAGGAGAGCTTGTTGGATGCGGAATTAAATTTTACATCCAACGAGTACCCACTCGGTGTACTTTTGATGGACCCCTCTACCCCAAAAACAAGAAATAACTAAAAAATGTGATAATGTCAGGTATTTCTTGTTTTTGGGGTAGCGGGGTCCGTCAAAAGTATGTTGAGTGGTTACTCGTTGGATGTGAAATTTAATTCCACATCCAACAAGCTCTTCCAATCGAAATTTTAGTAAAAACATGGGGAGATATGTCGAAAATACAAATAGAAAAGTAGTTTTTTTTTTCTCTTCCTCCAAAATTAATAAATATTATTTTATTATTTTAACTATTATTATATTAATTTTTTTTAGGAGGCCCATTTTGAGTTTAAATTTCCTCTACTGCTTGATAATTTGATAGATCTGACCCCATTTGAACTCTGGCTCGACTCCGGTGAAGGGTTTAGTATCTTCATAGATAATTTCCAACTTTGTTACGATTTCCACCTCTGGATCGTCCCCCATGGCCTGGACCTTCTTATTCCTTTTTTAGGCATGGTGCTATATAAAAAATGAGGCTGTCAAAAACATAAAACCATATCTTAGATCCATTTCAATATCCTAACATGCATGCATGATAAATATCACTACTAGATATGAGATTGAAAGCAACCAACAACAACATGAGGTCATATTAAACCAAATAACTTTACCATGTCATCCTAAAACATTTCAACAAACTTCATGATACCGAGGAGAACACCTTCGGCTACCCTAGAACCTCCAAAATGAAACCAGGCTAGAATTGTACAAATTTTAGCAGTGTGAACTTTCACACATTCAGTAAAAGAAAATAACCTCGTATTTTGTCAAATAAACATCCTACCCAACTGACAACCATATTACTAGGACTCTCTCCATTCAAACCAAAGGGATACCCTTTCGAGGCTCACAAACTTCAAAACATGAGTTTTAAGAAAAAATATACGGTCTAGGAAACTTCTACAACCTACCCCGGCCAATGGTGATACCCTTTCTGGTCACGCACTGATAAAATGGACATGGAGTGGTGCAGACGACGAAATGATTATCTGACCATAGCTCTGATATTGAAATCAACTGACATAAAAATCCCCATTGCAAGGGCAGAGGGGATGAGTGTCATGGAGAAGGTAGGGAACCTCAACGGTCCTGCAAGCCAGGAGCAGAGCGACCAGGGTTTTCTTCCATGGGAGAAAAACAACCCCAAGAACTAAAATGAAAAGTAAAACCTCTACGGTCATAGGACATATATATCTAAAAGGATGGGAAAACCTAATCCGTAAAGACCAATCAAACTGCTCCTTTCCACAATGCAAAATGACAAAGCATGGATTCAGATCCTACCTAGAAAAAATGATCTCAACTGTTGGTGGGGAAAAACCTGCGCAGGTGGTGAAAGAATCCACACGATGGCTGTTAGCTCAAATTGTGATAAACGAGCGCTCCAAATGGAAAATAGAAATAACCATGGAATCACCCCCGATGAATTAAATAGAAAAAAAAAGAAAGGTAATAAATGGCCCATGAGCGGAATGACTTCAGTTCCAATAGACTTCCTCGAAAAGTCATCACATTGGCAACCAACTGAGATAGTGTCCAGTGGAAACCTAGGATAGACCCGCCGTTCATAGGATGGGCAAATACCTTCCTTGCTGGGAAGATATGATGATTCCATGGAGGCTAAAATTCGCTCATCAGCATGGTATCAACTAGGACTTCAAGAAGACATCAGTTGAAAACACATGCGGTAATCGACAACATTAGAAACAACTTCTGAAGCAGACTGTCGAAAAACTTATGGAAAGTTTTCGATGGGGAAGGTGGATAAGAAATGGAACTGCTTCCGATACTGTTGGAAAACTTCAACAAGACGACCTGATGCATCGGAAAGGCTATCAACAAGCCATCGGAAAGGAAATCATAAACTCTCTTCGATAACATCGGCTCTAGAGGCCAGAATGTAACCAATGAATCGGTAAACTCGCGTGAGTTTTCCGAAAGGAAAAAGAAAGCAAAGGATCGACAGGCGTAATAGGCATCTCTTTCGCTACGTCGGTTAAAATCAGTGAGTTCATCCGATACGACGGGTGGAAAAAATGAGTCTTAAACTTAATATTTTTCAATTTGTAAAAGAAAACCTAAGTCAGGTAAAGGGTTCTTAGAGGACAAAGGTAGTCTAGGAAGGCTCAGAAACTAGAAATAAAAAGGGGGGCCCTAAAACATGAATTTTTTTGGGGAGGTGGTTGCAGCAATAACAGGTATTTAAAACCTTGTTGATGGCTTATACTTGACCATTACATTGGGGGTAATATGGTGAGGAAAAATCATTTCGTAATGCTAACTTGGTTATAAGTTCATCCATGAAGAGATTCCTAAAATGTTTACCATTATTTGTGACAATATCTTTGGGTAAACTGAACCTAGTTATCACATGATTGAATATAAAGTATGCTACAGTTTTTGTCATGTTCTCGAATGTAGGTATTTCCTCATCCCACTTTGTGAAGTAGTCCAATGCTACTATTATGTAGTGGTGTCCATCAATTGAAGGTGGGTTTATTGTCATGTAATCAACGGCCCATTTAAAAGATGGACCCATGGCTACCACATGTTGTAATGGGTCAGTATGTGCACGTATTTTCCTCATATATATCTGACAAGGATGACATTTTTTACTAGAATTAATGCAATCTATAAATATTGTAGGAAACTTCCCACCCAGAAAGATGACCGCCACATCCTCCCGCATGGCAATCATTCAATACTTGCTCAACTTCTTCATGTACTAAACAACGTCTTAAAATTAAATCTACACGTTTACGGTACAAATTATCCTCGATAATGAGGTATCTTCATGCTTGGAGTTAGATATGACATCGTTTAATGTTATAAAATTGAGCATCAATCCTTTGGTTTTGGAGATATATAATCATTGTTTTATACCAAGGATCTGTAGTGGCAATGAGAAACAAATGATCGTCTTCCCAAGCCTCTTCTTCTACCATTTCCTCTTTATTTCCAGGTGACTTAGACACTAGTTCTGTAAATGTTAATCACTTCTTAGCTTTAGTGCTTACGAATACAAGATCAAATTCTTGCAAAATTACTATCCATTTTGAATACTTCCCCCGATGAGTCAATGGGAAAAATTGTGCTTCATGGGGTTCATTTCAGCCACAATAGTCATTTTTTGTGGAAGTATATAATGTCTAAGTCTTTGGACAACATGAACTACTGCTAGGTGTAGCTTCTCAACATGATAATATTTGAATTCGGGGCCGAAAAGGAACTTACTAAGATAATAAAGGACATGTTATTGAGATGAATCATCCTCTTGGACCAAAACCATCCCTAAAGTGGATTCAATTGCTGCCAAATATAGAAAAAATTCTCTGGTATAGTCCAGAGGTCTAAGCACCAGGGTTGACACTAGTGCTTGTTTCAATGCATCAAAATAGAATTGACCTTGGTAATCCTAGATGAGTGGTGTATCTTGTTTTGAGAGATTCATGAAACGTTTTGAAATTTTTCATAATTCACAATGAATCTTCTCAAAAATGTTTCTTTTCCTTATAGGATGAGCGGTATATTTGACAAGGATGACATTTTTTACTAGAATTAATGCAATCTATAAATATTGTAGGAACAAAGTACCATGCATGCAATATTTTATGGGAAACTTCCCACCCAGAAATATGACCGCCACATCCTCCTGCATGGCAATCATTCAATACTTGCTCAACTTATTCATGTACTAAACAATTTCTTAAAATTAAATCTACTCATTTACGGTACAAATTATCCCCAATAATGAGGTATCTTCATGCTTGGAGTTGGATACGACATCGTTTAATGTTAGAAAATTGAGCATCAATATTTGGTTTTGGAGATATATAATCAATGTTTTACACCAAGGATATGTAGTGGCAATGAGAAACAAATGATCGTCTTCCCAAGAATCTTCTTCTACCATTTCCTCTTTATTTCCAGGTGACTCAGACACTAGTTTTGTAAATGTTAATCACTTCTTAGCTTTAGTGCTTACGAATACAATATCAAATTCTTGCAAAATTACTATCCATCTTGAATACTTTCCCTCGATGAGTCAATGGGAAAAAATGTGTTTCATGGGGTTCATTTCAGCCACAATAGTCATTTTTTGTGGAAATATATAATGTCTAAGTCTTTGGACAACATGAACTACTGCTAGGGGTAGCTTCTCAACATGATAATATTTGAATTCGGGGCTGAAAAGGAACTTACTAAGATAATAAAGGACATGTTATTGAGATGAATCATCCTCTTGGACCAAAACCATCCCTAAAGTGGATTCAATTGCTGCCAAATATAGAAAAAAGTCTCTGGTATAGTCTAGAGGTCTAAGCACCAGGGTTGACACTAGCGCTTGTTTCAATGCATCAAAATAGCATTGAACTTGGTCATCCTAGATGAGCGGTGTATCTTGTTTTAAGAGATTCATGAAACGTTTTGAAATTTTTGCATAATTCACAATGAATCTTCTCAAAAATGTTTCTTTTCCTTATAGGATTTGAAGCTGTCAAATTCATTTCAGGGAGGGAAACTATAATATTGCCTCAACCTTAAGGGTATCTACCATTATCCTATCCTTGGATACAATGAAACCAAGTAATATCCCATACTCCATGAAACATATGCATTTATGTGGATTCAATCTAATGTTATATTGAAGACATCAAATGAAAATGAGACGTAAGTGTGAACAATGTTCAACTCTTCTCCTAGATTTGGTTGTCAAGTCATTGAGATGAACCTAGATGATTTTATTAATATCATGGAATGCACATGACATAGATATTTGAAAAGTATCCCCAACGTTTTTAAGGCCAAAAGGAATTTCCGTTATGCAAAAGTTACCTATGGGAAAATGAAAGTTGTTTTATGTTGGTCTTCATTTTTAATATGAATTTGGTTGTAAACGAAGAATTCATCCATAAATCAAAATATTTTGTTACCAACACACTCATCTATTATTACAGAGAGAAATTCCTATGGATTGGGTTACCACAATAGACAGATTAAATCCAGAAATCAATCCTTTCCTATATGCAAGAGAAACCAAACATCTAACACTAAAGGATCTCGATTCGTACCTTATTCCAGACAGTTGATGTAGGTCCCCATTGAGCTTTTCCACTCCTGCTTGTATTGGCAATTTTCTTTCTCAACATTCAGCAAACAAGACAAGCATACTATATATAATTGTGTTAGACCTACTCTAGCATATATAATCAATAACATATAAGCATTTAAAAGCATCCATAGATCAAATACTCATTTAAATACACATTATTGGATAGGAAAAGATATTTCTATTGATATAAAATAGAGATTACAATAGTGACAAAATCTATCGGAATGTCTACAAATTGGAGAAACTGAGTCCCCCACTTGGGCCTCCACCACTTCAATCCTCCATCTCTCGATAGCAATCTCACAAGCAAAAGGCAAGCTTGGGAAGAACAACAAATGCTCCAAGGGACAAAGGGATGCAGAATCAAGTATAAGCTCCGACAATAATGGACTATAGTTTTCTTCCTCTTCAATTCCTCCCCTTTCAATGTATCCAAAGGGTTCCTTATATATCTCTTCAATGGGGTAATGGAAGGTCGAATCTGAGCGATCTCAAGGCATATGGAAGGACAAGAGACAAGTGACTCAGATCCACATCAAGGAAAACGCCAAAATAATTTGGCCTTTTGCACACATCCTGATGTACATGGGTTTGAGGGTCAAATCTGTGTATATATGTGAGAAAGGGATTAAAAGTCATGTATGGAAATTATTGCATGTTTTTAGGGATGATATTGGAAACATCAAAGGTAAAAAAATGGTCCATGGGGTCTAAAGAGTCTGCAGAGGGATAGGGAAGGCCATAAAAGTGTGATCCACCATGTGTGGTAAAATCAGCTATAACAAATGCCCCCTAATGTGTGAGGTTAGAGGGGTCATACGATGGCTGAAATACATTATGAGTCCATCCCAGAAGTGGAGTGATGAAGAACCTAGTGGAAGAACTAGCCATCCAATCAGTACAATACAATAATCAAACTCTGCACATAACTGCATGTAGATGTAGCAGTCCCAGATACATAAGAGTACAATGGCCATGAATAGGCATGATACAAAATATGACATGTGTGGTCATCGCCACGTACAATATAGATAGATCAAAATCTCCATGATGAAGATATACAAAGGATCATGATCTCCATGAAAGATGAATATATATAATGGATCAAGATCTCCAAAATGGCTGGAAATATCTGATATATATTGGAATCAAGTCACGAGAGTTGAAATATCATGAACACTGGCATGATCAAGGAGGTAGCATATAAGAGATGCCACCAATCTGGAAGGTGTTCTACACAAACTGCTACGAGTACATGTCCTACTATGTGAATAGAGGTATCGAGGTCGAACATAGTAGTACATCATCTGGTTACCAGTCATTGATGTATATCGTTAATAGATGCGAGATCACCCACCAATAATGAAAATGGGAATCAAGGTACTAGAGTGCAAACTAACAAGTGTGAATAAATGTGTTGAGGTTGAACACTTGAGAGGATCCATCGATCAAGGGACATTGATGTATTCCCAAAAGCTATCGATGGCGAGAGAACCTACCACTGATGACTGCAAGTCTCAAGGCACTAAAAAATGACTCTAGATTCCTATCCCAGAATAAATGATCTGACGTCGATGGGATGAAATCTACTGGAAGGAGGGCATTAAGACATCCCCCATCATCCAACATGAGGTACTCAACAAAGTTGTATAATGTGGAAGGACTCGATCATAATGTGCACGAACCAGTAACTGTACCGGGAATGGCCAACATGCAAAGTCAAGATAATTGAGGAATGGCCAACTTAGGTTTCAACTTCCTTAGAACAAGAGCATACAGGTGAATGGTGACTGAATGTAGGCAACATAGACTCGATATACAAAACTGGGACATCTCTGTGAAATAGGAGGCATCGACAGAGTCTCCATAGGGACTGGAAGCTTAACCAATCGGTGGATATAAACTCAGATAAATGAGTATAGCTCCTAAAGTTAAACTACTAACCCAACCAATGGATGTGATATATAGTACTCTGTTTGAAGGCGACACGACTTGACTTCTGCCAAAGATAACATCTTTTCTTGTCTGGATTTTTGGTTTTTTTGATTTTTTTTTTTGGACTTTTTCAAATATTTGAAAAGCTTGAAAAAGAATAAAATCACTTTATAGTTACATACTAGGAGGAGACGAGTGTCAAGGGACAAACAAACTAGTTCCAAGCAGTGGAATATACCTATGCTCAATGAAAGGACATATGTGTAAGATAACGACACTAGGGGGAAAGTCCCTTCCCAGTAAAAATTGGGAATCAAGTGGCAAAGGATATATAAAACATCTCTGCATGGCTAGACCTGAGACAAGCTCAGGCTATATCGCTGATACTCAAACTTAGGGAAGCCGACATAAGGTTCCGTGACAGGATAGAATGGGTTCATACTTAAGGTTATAATGAAATGGTCATAAGGTCATGCAAAATGAAAACGGAGGTGAAATCTAACCTATATGCCAGTTTAAACATCATACCTGAAATCGACACGAATGGGTCAAAAAAATGGTCGAAATGACGCTCAAAATGGTCTCCTACATCATCATATTAGTCAAAGACGGTCCAAAAGGGTCAGAAACAGTTCAAAACTATAGAAAGGGGGTAAAAATTTCAAATTTGAATTTTTTTCTATAAATAGTAAAAAAATTAAAAATTATATATCATTTGAAATTTTTGCCCAATTGAGCTCAGAACTTCAAACGCGAATTCTGGGAGTTTCGTCCAGTGAAATCCGACACTATTTTTTCCAGGTAACTTCCCATGCCTTGCTCTTCCATTTGCATGTAAATTTTTTTAATTTCCATGGTCCAAATCAATTTCTAGTCCAGTATAAGATGGTCGATTTGGCCCATGCATAAATCAGGGATTTTTCCACGTATAGGGCTGGCTATACGCATAAAAATGGCCCAAACCCGTGTACATACATGGATGTTTTGCAAACAGTCACATATGCAACCGTGATTATGGTTTTTTAAGATAAATAATGACCAAAACTTAATTTAAATGTGTAGGATGGTTCTATAATAGAGGGAGAGAGAACACAGGGATGTAGAAGAAGCTGTACGGGGTGATCTAATGGCTCAACAAGCTCTATGTGCATGTGGGCTATATAAGTTTTGGTGTCTTGGTAGCCTTAGGGCCAAACCAAGACTGATGCAGATGCTAGTAGACTACTGGGATCCTGAATCAGAGTCCTTTCAGATTGATGGGATGTCCCTCACGATTGAGGTGGAGGACATATACTTCATTATAGGATTGTCCTGACATGGAGAGGTGGTGAACCTACGCTCTCGCGGGCCCAGAGGTGGCCTCACTATTGATGAGTGAATAGAAGTATACTATTTTCTGTACATGGAAAAGGTTGGGAGTCAAATACTAACAAACTCCATACAGGTGCTTGGATTGAAAGCCATACTATTGGCACTCAGCAGGATATTAGGGCTAGCCTCACTCCACCAGGCCTCACGGCCATTGATGTTCTATGCAGTGGAGTGCATGAGACCCACAATTTACGATTGGAGTACTTCGTTGTTGAGTAACATGAAGTAGTAGCTTAGTGACTGCAAGATGGGCAGGGTACAAAACTTCGGTTTTGACAGTATACTGAGCACGTTCTTCTTCAAGCATGTTTCGGGGTTAAGCCCTAGAGTTAAATTTCCTCCTCATGGGGTTCGATAGGTAGGGTGTCTAAGCCCTACCCAGCTGATTTCTTTCCATGGTGGAAGCGGCAGATAGTTGCCATTGATGAATACCCCTATGTGGGGATATATTTTCGGGGAGATCTCTACATGTTCCTACCACCAGGAGCAACATACGGTGACATTGGTAATGGATCCAAACCGTCTTTTTAAAGTTTTTTTTTGAATTATTTAATTTTTTTTGTGTTTTTTGATGTAGCCTCCACTGCCGGGATGGAGGGTACAATGTGACTCATGCTCCCAAATCTCTCTACATGGAAAGGAATGGGAATTCCTCCAGGCGTAGTGCTAGGTTCAAATTCTGACTCAGCATGCTGTGTCAAATCATGTGTAGGGATACCAGGCATGCCATAACTAGCATAACTAGTGCTCATAGCTTCATGATGAGTCTCGTCGCCCGGAATTCAATACCGATGACCTATGAATAAGGGATCATACCCGAAGTGTGTAGGTATATTAGGTGAAGGATCATATACAGGAATATGATCTTCCACCCCAATGTCTTGAGGTGGAGAGGACATCTCAGGAATTTCATTTTCATGATCTCCCATCGTGTGTGAATCAATGTGAGAAGTAGTCCACCGGGACAGTCTATTTCTCTCTCCCAAAGGTAGAGGAGACGTGGAAGGTGGAAGTCTTGCTAAATGATGAGAACAATGAAGTGTCGCATCTGGATCCACAATGACTCAAAAAATGGAAAAGAATATTCTAATTACGCAAACCCTAAGCAAGCTAGCATGCACAGAGCATACACCTATATAATCTAGAGCCAATCACGAGCAAACAAGGGTAGGATATGTGAGCTCCTGAATGAAGCAGGTATGTCTCACCTAGAGAGGCTTGAGACTCCCATACAAAACAAGAAGAGGTTTGTAACCAATTATTGTGGCCCTCAGCTTCAATGCATATAGCGACTATGCTGTCTGACCCCAACCTAGCTGAGACACCTGCAGAATAACCCCTGCAAAGTACCCCCTCGATAACCTAGGTAATGCCACTAAGGTCACCTGAATATAATCAATGATCAGGCGGATAGTTGCAGGCAGGATTGACCGTATGGGCAGGGTAGCAAAGCCCAAAACTCTCGAAAGAGCCCCCAGATACGAATACAATCCTGGAAATATCTCCAGTGCTACTCAGTTATGACTAGGGGGCATCCCAATCAATAACTGTTCACATTTCCTCGTGCTTAACTTCCTTGTAAGAGGAGGATCCTGAGAAACACTAATTATACCAAGGAATTTCACACTCTCACCTGGACAGACACATACATGTTTTGTTTAGTGGTATTGGAGAATTTACTCACAATGAACTATTCCAAGACCCTAAAACCTAATCTTGTTGGCGTACCCTATAAAAGAAAATAGTGTAATCCATTTTAATTAAGCGTTGATTTTACTTGTCTTATTACTCAAAAAGTTAGATGATCGTGCAACCAATGGTGTTATGACGCAACATGAAGTAAAATGCACATCTAAAAATCAATGCAAATGCATTGCGTCGAATGAAAAATAGGGCATGCTACTACGTGAAATGAAAATTTTTCTTCAAATGACAAATGCAATCATTCCTATATGAAAGCCTGACTAATACTTCTCTAAGCAAACCTAGTGCAAGTACCATGCAAAATGCAAAGTGCAATGATGCATAATGATGCAAAGAAGCAAATATTTTTGGATTTTTTGAATAAAAATGAGATAATAAAGCAAAATAATGACTCTACCACCCCCAGACTCTGCTAGCACTATCAAACAACACCCAAGCAAAGAAATAAGGTAAAAGAGACCTAATGCACTAATCTCAAAACAAAAAATCGAAAATGCAATGACAAGAACATTCTTAAAAAAAAATTTACCCTAAAAGGCGTCTCTGGAAAGAAATAGTGGTGTATACAGACTCTAGAAGAATCTAAGGAGACTAAACAATCATCAAAACTCACCCAGCAACACTCAATCTTCCTCTAAAAGGAAAAAATCAGGGCATACGCAACTGCGTGTAGAAAACCTGCGTATATACGCGGATATCTCAGTCAAAACTGCGTGTACACGCCATTGTGAGGAAAAAACTTGTGTACAAGAAGAAAAAGAGATAAAAATGAAGGCAAACAGATAAGCTGAGACAAAATTGACTCCTATCAGACACTACCAGGAAAAAATGCTCCCATGCCCGACTAAAAAATAGAGAAATCAGAAATTCAAGAACATTGAATGCCGATAAAAACCCCCAAAGGAAAAATGACTAGGACCTACCCAACAAAGTTGCCAATTCTGTTACAGAGAGAAATTCCTATGGCTTGGGGTACCACAATAGACAGATTAACTCTAGAAATCAATCCTTTCCTATATGCAAGAGAAACCAAACATCTAACACTAAAGGATCTCAATTCGTACCTTATTCCGGAAGGTTGATGTAGATCCCCGTTGAGATTTTCCGCTCCCGCTTGTATTAGTGATTTGCTTCCTCAACATTCAACAAACAAGACAAGCATGCTATATATAATTGTGTTAGACCTACTCTAGAATATATAATCAATAACATATAAGCATTTAAAATCATACATCGATCAAATGCTCATTTAAATACAGATTATTGGATAGGAAAAGATATTTCTATTGATATAAAATAGAGATTACAATAGTGACAACCTCTATCGACACGTTTGCGAATCAGAGAAACTGAGTCCCCCACTTGGGACTCCACCACTTCAATCCTCCATCTCTCGATAGCAAGCTCACAAGCAAAAGGCAAGCTTGGGAAGAAGACAAAGTGCTCCAAGGGACAAAGGGATGTAGACTCAAGTATAAGCTCCGGAAACAATGGACTATAGTTTTCTTGCTCTTCAATTCCTCCCCTTTCAATGTATCCAAAGGGTTCCTTATATATCTCTTCAATGGGGTAATGGAAGGTTGAATCTAAGTGATCTCAAGGAATATGGAAGGCCAAGAGAAAAGTGACTCGTATCCACATCAAGGAATACTCCAAAATAATTTGTCCATTTGCACACATCCCGATGTACGCGGGTTTGAGGGTCAAATCCGCGTATATACGCGAGAAAGGGATTAAAAGTCATGTATGGCAATTATTGCATGTTTTTAGGGATGATCTTGGAAACATCAAAGGTACAAAAATGGTCCATGGGGTCTAAAGAGTCTGCAGAGGGATAGGGAAGGCCATAAAAATGTGATCCACCATGTGTGGTAAAATCAACTGTAACATCTATAATACGATTAATGAAGGGTGTGGGATAATTATATTTGGGACAATCCCAACTTAAATGCCTAAAGCTAGTACATAATTAGATTGTTCCTTGTTATTTATTGACCAGAATGAGATTAAATACCCATTCAGTCAAAGGTACAAGGTAAATGAATCAAAATTTTAATAGCTTTTCTACTTCTTCTTTCATGGAAGCAAATTTCTTAGGATTTACTGGATGTAATTTCTGATGTACATGTTTAACATTCAGATACATTTTTTTCTCATGTTCGACAATACTAGGATCGATGCTTGACTTTTATTCATATGACCAAGCAAGCACATCATGAAACTCTTTGAAAAGAGCATTATATTATTGTTGGAATATATTAAACCCACTCACAACTTAGGATAAAATAATTAATCATTATTTGATTAATTATTCACCCACTAGCTTAATTAGTTGGCATCCACTTGCACCTTAAAGTCAATACATGCCATCTATATCCTAGGAATGATATATTTCCAATTCTGGGTTGATCTTGACCACCTTTTGACCATCCAGAATTAGTATACATGACTTTACAGCAGATTCTACTTTATTTTTCTTTTTCTGCTTTTCCTACTTTTCTATGGATAAGATAAAAGCTAGTCAACTAGGAAACTAGGATATTTTTTTCCAACCCATCCTCCATTAGTTTTTCTCCATTTTCTATGATTAACATGTTATTTCCATCTCCTTGACAACTCACTCATTCTTTTTCCAACTCGTGAGGTCCTTGATAGATTTGGTAAGTGCTTTAGCCACCTATGGGGGTTTGCTATATTTTGGTAAGTCAACCTTTTTGAGCTTTATGAGTTGTTTCCATACAATTTGATTTTCATATGAGGGATGTACTATTTATGTACACTATTTTTCATAATTATTCAATGGAAGGATACACACCAATATTCATCTCTTCATTCATCTGATTCAGTCTCTTTTCTTCTCTCTATTTTTCTTGTGTATGCTTGTGAGAATTCTTAGTAGAAAGATCTATTTCTTGTGCTTATTCTTAGCATAATTGCTCATAGAATTGATCTATTATTTCTACATGGTATCAGAGCTACAAGGTTGATCAAGTTCAACAGAGTTGAGGAGCGCTTCCAGTCTCCTATCCCTCTTTGAAGAAGAGCTTGTCTAGCTTACAAGATTTTCTCCTAGTTTGTTTTGCAGGTTGCAGAGAG
>LPNX011056472.1:544302-586805 GCA_001517045.1 Pseudotsuga menziesii
ACTGATATTGCTTATGATCCTATAACCCATTCATTGTTCTCTAAATCTCCTATCTTATATTTTGAGATCTATGTGCCAGATTCTTCACACCTTTTGCATACCTCTCTCATTGATGGTGCGCAACCCAGTGACTTCCAGGATGTTTGCTTACTACATCAAGCCTTATTTGTGTCATACGAATTATCTTAATTGATATTATGTGCTTCATAATATCCTCCTTTTTTCTTGGAATCAATACTCATAGCATTCTTGAATATTTTGAACATCTCCTTATTTACTCCTTTCGTACAGAGGATTCATTACCAGTGTATTCCCATGAGTCTATTGATATGATTATATGTGATCCTTTGGATTCTGATTTAGAATAATATTTGTAGGTTGATACACATATCATACCACCATCCATACCATCTACCATAGCTCTGAATAATCCTAAGGCTATACAAATCCCTAGTTCACTAGTTGATTCCTCATTGGTCTCTTATGCAGTGATATTTATCTTACATGATTTGAAGTCTTTCCTAACTTTCAGTGGCTGGTTATCCATGAACTTAGTCATATATGGACTGATATTAAACATGTTTGTATATATTCTAAACACTTATGGTTCAGATTTTATGCCCATCCATCATTCATATTTTTACACCTATCATTTTTCCCTAGTTGCTCATAATTTTCCTAGTCTGGCCCTATATCCTCACGGAGCCATTGAAGCATTTTTCCTTGCCATTACATATGTTAATATTTCTGATATATCAGAGTTTTATCAACCTCATATCAGATATATACAGTTTCTACATCATATTGGAAGATTGACATGTGATTCACATCACAATTTTGCAGCTATTCAGGGAATTGGGTGTGAAATAAATTGCCTTATTTTTTGTACTATTTGGGAAGTAGTATGCACATATCTCTTTTCCATTTCAGATTATGCTTGCATATCAGAGTTTGACAGCAGCAAGAAGCATTCAGATAATGCTCCTACTTCATCAGATGATGAGATACAAGGAGTCTCTCCTCTTCCTTCTTGCAGGTTCTACACTCCAGCACATGATCATGGAGTTCATGATTTCTTCAACAATTCTTCCATACAGAAGCAGTTCACTCAGCTGATTCAAGTGAAGATAAGAATATGTTGAAGACATATCATTTCAAATTTTGTGCCTTGTCCTATCTTGAGGGAGGATTTTCCCCATGTGGTTTTTCCTCTTTCCTCACTTTTCTGGACATAATAATTGTTAAAGGGTGACCATAGCCTTGTTGTTGGGCCCTATATGCATCCATATGCATCTATATTTTTTGTCATACCATCATAAATTCAAACTTATAAGGGGGTTTTGGAATATATTAAACCCACTCACAACTTAGGATAAAATAATTAATCATTATTTGATTAATTATTCACCCACTAGCTTAATTAGTTGGCATCCACTTGCACCTTAAATTCAATACATGCCATCTATATCCTAGGAATGATTTATTTCCAATTCTGGGTTGATCTTAACCACCTTTTGACCATCCAAAATTAGTATATATGACTTTACAGCAGATTCTACTTTATTCTGCTTTTTCTGCTTTTCCTGCTTTTCTATGGATAAGATAAAAGCTAGTCAACTAGGAAACTGGGAGATTTTGTTTCCAACCTATCCTCCATTAGTTTTTCTCCATTTTCTAGGATTATAATTTTATTTCCATCTCCTTGAAAAATCACTCATTCTTTTTCCAACTCATGAGGTCCTTGATAGATTTGGTAAGTGCTTTAGCCACCTATGGGGGCTTGCTATATTTTGGTAAGTCAACCTTTTTGAGCTTTATGAGTTGTTTCCATACAATTCAATTTTCCTATGAGGGATGTACTATTTATGTAAACTATTATTCATAATTATTCAATGGAAGGATACACACCAATATTCATCTCTTCATTCATCTGATTCAGTCTCTTTTCTTCTCTCTATTTTTCTTGTGTATGCTTGTGAGAATTCTTAGTAGCAAGATCTATTTCCTGTGCTTATTATTAGCATCATTGCTCATATAATTGATCTATTATTTCTACAATTATGTCATTTCCTTAAGAGAGAAATTGGAACCTATATTAATATTCTCGACGATGCTAGGCTTAATGGATATATTGATAGGAATGGTTTTCTAAATGTTTTCCAAATTTACTTTTGAAAGCACATTGTGTGTTTGGAGAATAAATTGGTACCTTTCCATATCATTACCAAGATAAAAATTTTCAGGTTTAACCTTTAACGAAAACATCTTAGAAAGAAATGATGATCGATGATGCATGTCCTCCTCTGGTCATTATGAGATATTGATGACTTCAAGGATGAATTCATCAAGTTAAAAGGTTTTATCCAAGGGGTCATGAGTGTTGGGAGTATTGATAGTCCATATAGGTGATGTGTATGGATCATATTCCTCCTTTGGAGAAGGATTTTGATCCAAGTCTGTTGAATACATTTGAACTGCTTGATATGATAATTATATAAGAGACAAGGGTGTCCTACGCACTGTTTCATCAAGTTTCTATGAATGTGTTTACTTTCCTTCACTAGTTTGAACTTGTTTGTTCTCTACCATAGTTCCATTTGATGAAGTGGAACCAGCGTTGTAGTGCATTTAGAAAAAAAATGTTAATGGAAAGTAAAATTCTGATGTAATGGAAAAAATTGGAGCAACTTGAGGGGTAGATGTTGGTGGTGGGATTGTGAACGTTCTTATGAGGGAAGAACATTTGAACATTCCTACTCCAACATATTCAATCACTATTTTGGAATTCCCAAGAAAAGGTACATTTGAGTGGATACCAGTTTCAGGTCTGTAGTAATCTAATTGATCAATTTTAACAATCTTCCCTTGGTTGGGGAACCAGATCATTCATAATAATGAATATACTAATTCCATTATCAGATGTATCCAACTACATTCCAATGGAAAATTGTAATCTATGGGTGCATCCAATACCTCAACATCAACCTGAACTGGTTTACCTCCCAATTCAATTGGGAAATTCCTAATAATTTTGTGAGTTGGGAACGAGTGTCCATCCAATTCTTTGAGTATTCTATGGGATGGTGCGAAGTGGGTGATCCTAATGCTTTCCAACATCCTGTCGACATGACACAAGTAGAGACTCCCTCATTTATCACAGTTTGAAAATATTCATCCCATATGAGAGTAGTTTAATATGAAAAGTGATATGTGAGGGAAGCCTAAATGTTCATTTTCCTAAAGCAAAGGTGATAAAACTAGTATCATTTGGATCAATTGCGACTGTTATAATTGATTTTACCACACTTGGTAGATCACACTTTCATGTCCTTCCATGTCCCTCTACAAACTATTTGGACCCCCTTTGCTCGAAACATACTTTGATGATCCAAGAAATCCTGTAGAAACACTTATTTATGGGTATACGTGGGTTTTAGCTTAAAAGCCGCATGCACATGCAACTTGCTCCACTGTAACACGCGTACATTGGGAAATATGCATAAAAACAAAAACATTTGGATTTTTCCTCAATGAGTCCCGAATAACTTGACTCTTGTCCTTCCATATGCTTGGAAATGCTCCGAATCGACCCTTCATTTCCTATTGAAGGGCTATATATTGAGCCTCTTGGATGCATTAGAGGAGGAGAACATTTTAGAGAAAGGAAACTATAGTTCATTGTTTCCTCATTTATATATGCTTGAGTTTGCATCCCTTTTTCCTTTTGAGCACACATTGCTACTTTTCCCAAGATTTCCATTGTCTTGTAAGCTTGCCATTGAGATGGAGGATTGAAGTGGTGGAGGCCCAGGTGGAGGACTTAGTTTCTCCTTTTTGAGGAGGTGCAGACAGAGTTTGTCACTGTTATCTTCGTTCGTTATTAATAGAAATATCTATTTCTCATTCATTACATATGTGGCTATGAGTATTCTTATCCATGGATGTAGTTGTATTTGATTATACATGTTGGATTTATATATGCTAGAGTAGGACTAACACTTAACATATATCATGCTTTCTTTGTTCATTGTTGTTGAGGATGAATTGTTGGTACACGTGTGGTTGAAAAGCTCAATGGGGATCTAATACAACCATCTGAAATAAGGTATGTTTGGTATCCCTTAGTGTTAACAACATTTATCTCTCTTGCATATTGAAGAGGATTTATTTCTAGTGTCATTCAGTTTGTTGTGGTCTACCCCAAGCCATAGGAAGTTTCTCTCCGTAAGAACATCTCTATATCATCTATTCTAAAGTGCTATTACATAAACATTACAT
Source organism: Pseudotsuga menziesii (assembly GCA_001517045.1). NCBI lineage: Eukaryota > Viridiplantae > Streptophyta > Pinopsida > Pinales > Pinaceae > Pseudotsuga > Pseudotsuga menziesii. The sequence goes on from LPNX011056472.1 coordinate 548,581, forward strand.
TTCAAATCTCCATATAATATGAAAATACTACAACAAATCACCCTTTTTAGCAGTAGTTTTAGATTGCAGGGGTCTTGCTAAAACTACCTCTAAAAGTTTTTTTAGGGCTTTCATGATAGTCTTTAAAAATTGCCCCCAAAAGTCACAAGAATTGGACTTTTGGGAGCAATATTATAAGAATCACCCCTAAAACTCCAATTATTATAAATTTTGGGGGTGGTTTTAGAAAGAATGCCCCTAAATATTTTTTTCATGGTGGTTTTTTGGACCCCCCCCCCCCTAAAATTCATGACAATTAAGCTTTTGGAGGAGNCCTTAAAAGTCATGGGGATTCAACTTTTGGAGGCATTTTTTTGAAACCCCCCTCTTGAAGTCATGATAATTGAACTTTTAGAGGCAATTTTTTGAATCCCCCCTCAAAGTCATGAGAATTAAACTTTAGCAGGCGACCTTTTTAACCCCTTCCACCCTAAAAGTCATGAGAATTGAACTTTTGGAGGCAAGTTTTTGAAAACCCCCCTTAAACATCATGAGAATATATTTTTTGTGGAAGTTGCTTGAATCCACCTGCCCCCACCTAAAAGTCATGTGAATTGAATGGCTGGAGGTGGTTTTTTTAAAACCACCCTAAAATTCATGGGAATTAAACATTTGTAGGCGGTTTTTTGAAACCCCCCACTAAAAGTCATGAGAATTGAACTTTTGGAGGTAGTTTTTTGGAAACCCCCCTAAAAGTAATGAGAATTTAATTTTTGGAGGAATTTTTTAGAAACCCCCCCTAAAAGTCACATGAATTGAAATTTTGGAGGAGGTTTGTTGAAACCCCTCCCCTCCAAAAAGTCATGACAATTGAACTTTTGGAGACAGTTTTTTGAAAACTTCCCTTAAACATCATGAGAATCTATTTTTTGTGGCAATGGTTTGAAAACCACCCCCTAAAATCCATGTCAATTTAATTGTTGTAGGCAGGTTTTTGAAAATCCACCTAAAATCTCGAGCACTAGACACTTGGCGTCACTTTTTTTAACCCCCCACCTAAAAGTCATGAGAATTGAACTTTTAGATGTATTTTTTTTTAAACCGCCACCATAATTAAGGTTCTCATGAGTTCTGGAGGGTTTTTTAGAAATGTCATCCCCTCCCTCCAATTAACCTAAAAATATTTACATTCTCATAACATTTAGGGGGACTGTGGAAATTATGCCCAAGATTAGATCAATTGAACTCACAAAATTGCTTGAAAACTATGCAAGAAACACTCAAAAGGAGATTGAATATGTTGAGTAACACAAACTGTTGTTGATATTAATTTACACCAGCCATCATTAAATAGATATAGGATTATCACGTTGTATATACTCCAAGGATTCGAAAGGATAAGGTTGTTATTCGAATCAGTACAAAAGCAGGCTGAATAAACTAGTCAAAATCTCCCATAGGTGCATAAAGCACTTTCCAAACCAGTCAAGATGCTAATGAAGTTTTGGAATGAGTAGGTACATATGATATGTGAAGGAAAGTGGAATTTATCATGCTTTTATATGAGGAAAATAAGGAAGGTGAGTTGTTGCAAAAAACAAGGCAGTCTACCTTAAAACTAGTTGTAGCTTTTGCCTTAAAACTACCGAAAATATGGAAACTATGGATAAGGAAGGAATGCACACTTACTAAACTAGGAAGTCTGTTAGTTGGAAGAATCTTATCCAGAATCTTTACAAAGTGTTCCACGAGGAATTTTTGGCATTTTTTACCACAGAAATGCAAGTGGATGCAAACTAGCTAGTGTAGGACCTAAGAAATTAATCAAAAAGATTAATTATTTTATCCTAAGTATTGGAATTGGTTTTGATTATTACAACACCTCCTCTTAAGCCTGAATTTATGTACAATATCAAAACCATATCATAGATATAGTGCCTAGAAACAAGGCTTAGTTACCCTTTACATACTGCTTGTCCATACAAAACAAGGAAAGAGACAAAACCACAAGGGGAAAATCCTCCCTTAAACATGGACATGAAAAAAATGTAAGAAATATTGTATTCAATCAGTGATCACCACACGATCAATCCCCAACTATTATTTGATATTATGGAAATTCTTCTCCGAAAACACCTTGGTGAAGAAATCTACAACTTGCTTAGATGATGCGTAATAGAGCAGAGAAATGACCCCGTCATGAACAAGTCCTCTCATGTAGTGCATATGGATATTTATGTGTTCAGTTTGATGCCTCAGTACTATATCAATTAATATTTCAATGGTACTTTGGTTGTCACAATATACGACTGCATAAATATCAGACTCGATCCCAAACTCTTCAAGTATTCCCTACAACCACAAACATTTAGTAGCTGCATTCATAAGTCCTCTGTATTCTGCCTCTATAGATGAAAGTGCAATTGCACTTTGAGTCCTACTTGACCAACTGATTAGTCCATTTCCAAGCATAAACACATATATATAAGTTGATTTTCTATCAGAGTTTCAATTTAAAATGAATTACACATTTTTATTTGATAAGGTACATCAACAAGTTTAGTTTTTAGAGTCTTGGAATAGGTTTTTGTGAGTAAATTTATCCAATACTAATAAACAAAACAAGTAGGTGTCTGTCCAGGTGAGAGAGTGAAATCCTTGGTATAGTTCGTGTTCTAGGAGGCTCCTCTTACAGATGAGTTAAGCATGAGGAAATGTACACATTTTTGGTGGGGATAGCCCCTTGCCACTCTCTATGCAATGCCAGAGATATTTCCAGGATCTTATTCATATTCGGGGGATTTTGAGGTACCTTTAGGTGCTTTCAAGGTTCAGTATTTGATACCCTTCCCATACTATAGATCTTGCCTATGACTGTCCACTTGAGCATTGGTTATATTGGGGTACCTTAGTTGCCTTACCTAGGTATCGCAGGGGGTACTTGCAGAGGTTATTATGTGAGTGTCTTGGCCAGGTAGGAGTCAAACAACAATGTATCTTTACATATTGAGATGAGGTCCACTATAATTGGATACACACCTCTTCTTGTAGTGTATGGGAGTCTTAGGCCGCTCCTAGGTGAGACATACCTACTAAATTTGGGAGCTCATTTATCCTCCCCTTGGATTTATTGCATTTTGGATTAGATTCTCTTAGGAGTGTGCTCTGCGTGCGCTATATTTATCTAAGGTTTGTAATTAGTTTTAGTCTTTTTATATTTATGGATTCATCATGGATTCGATAGTGGATTCTCTCTGTTCTTGATGTTTAGCGGGTATTCCACCTTCTACGTCTCCTCCTCCTTCATGGAATAGATCCAGATAGTCTGGGTGGAATCATATTTACTATGATTCACACACTGATCTCACCATGAGTCATACATCTAAGATCCTGGAGGCCCATCCTTCTTCGCCCCCTAGGGTGGGGAACACACCAGATAGTGTATATGGGACTCCAAAGGAAGCTGATCCTTTTGAGGTTGGTGTGCCATATAATGTATGATCTCAATTTTCAGATTATGTAAACACTGACCGTCGATCTTCTTCACATAGGTCGAGTGATGAGACTCATCCGGTACCCTCTAGCACTGGCCCATTTAGATTTGGCATGCCATACCTTTCGAAGGATGTTCCATCATTTAATGTTAGATATGGTGTTGAGCTTGGTACTATGCTTGGGGTCATTGCCATCCCTTTCCATGCAGATAGTTTTGGTAGTGGTCATATTGCACCTTCTGTACCTACTATGGTAGGGTCTTCATACTCATTACCTAGGCCTAATACTAGTGTCCCTATTCATGGAAATGGACCTAGACATGTGAAAATTGGAATCAAAACTTATATTCCATCTTATGTCCATCTTCCACTGCACCTGTTCCTTCAAATGCATTTTTAATGTCGCATCCTCCCCATGAATCACATGGTCCTTCAAGCCATAGTACTACCTCTAGACATGTTGTTCCCTCATCTTCCCACACTGTAGTATCACAAGACTATGTTCCTCCTTACGTGTCGGTAGGTTATGTACTACCTTATATGTCCATGGGGAAACCTGCATATTAGTATTAAAATTATGGCTATGTAGCACCCCAGTCTCAAGGTATTCCGAATTATAATATTCCCATGTACCCTTTTATGGGTCAAGTGGGAGGAGGCTATTATCTCACTGGCCAAGGCCATGGTATTTACAACAACCAAACGTACATGAATCAATCTTATCAGCGGGCATGGAACCAAATGGATCAACCTAGGATCCCTTTCCTAGCTACAATGAACTTTCCTAATTTATCGATATTGACCAATGATCCAGTTTCTTAAGATCCGACATGGCCGATTGTTCCCACCAAGATTCCTTCAAACATTCCAAAATTCGAAGGTAAGAATGGTGAGGACCCTGGTGAGCACGTTACTACTTTCCACCTATGGTGCTCTTTGAATTCGTTGAACAATGATTCAGTTTGTTTATGACTATTTTAATGCACCCTCATGGGTCTTGTGGAAAAATGGTATGTAGAGTTTCCTATGGGTACATATCAGGCGTTCAATGACCTTGCCATGACCTTTCTCAACCACTTTCAGCTACCTGTGCGTTACGATGCCGGTACTGAATTCTTATCGACATTTCAGGAAGATAAAGCCACACATATTTCTGACCATATTCAAGAGTGGTGTAGATGAAAGCAATTGATTAAGGCCAACATTCCACCATAGTTTATTTTGGAATGGTTCCTCAAGTAGTTATTTCCATATATAGCGAAGGATGTTTCCACATCTAGAGTGATGAATGAGGAACATGCTATTTTATGAGCTCAATAACTAGACTTGATTTACGCTCAATTTGGGCTCTTATATGAGATTATTCTGAATGCACCCCGGTCAAACTTTGAGCCTAAGTTCAAACCTGAGAAACATGCTGATGGCATTATCGGCTCTATGACTACTAAACCCATAGAATTGGTTATGAATCAAATGAATAATTTGTCGATTAACCAGCCTGCGTCAAGAAAAGCTACGGATTCATCTCATCCCACCCAATCAGCAGATGTACACTCTGTACAATCGTTGAACCAAAAGGGTGACCAACAGTCTGGATGGAACAAGAAAAAGGGAATAAATAATTGTAAGGGTGGGAATAGGAATGGAAATGCTAACGATGACAAGAAAGGTAACAATGCTGGGGGGGACAAGAATTATAAACGTAAGGTTAAGTTCCCTTACAATATTTGTGGGGGATATCACCTCAATCACTTGTTCCCTCACATTGAAGATGCCTCAAAATTCATTGCACTTATCCCATCTATGTTGACATACCATTTACCGCACAATCAAAATATGAATTCGAGGACCGCAGACTTCAGAAGTGCTTCTAGTGGGAATGAAAACCCACCGAACAATGAAAGTGGCCATGGGTGCATCAACATGATGTCCACTGAGAATGTTGTGACACGAGCTAAAGATTATGGTTCGTTGCAACCTGACTTAGGAAAAAAACCTACTTCTCCCGAGGCCCCTTTGCATATTGACAAGCCTGTCAACAAGATTGAAGTTCCACCTCACATTCCTAAGGGAGTCTTAAAGCGTCCAGGGTATAATCCTAATGCCCAAGCCACCCAACACTATTCCATTTTCAAGGTTTTGGGCCAAACTCCTTGTGCGATGTCTGACTTAGAAGTCCTTCAAACTTGCCATTTGTATAGGAAATCTTTGTTGTCTGCCCTTGGGGTGGTTGATTCACATCCTTCCACATTGATTAAATTTGAAAGCGATGAATTCTAGCCTCATTTTCCTTACCATGCGGCTCTCCTTTCGCATGTGGAGTGTATGAACAACACCATTAAATGCACAGTGATTGATGATGGCTGTATGACTTCTATGATGTCTTTAACCTATTGGAAGGGTCTAGGTTTTCCTATGTTGTTGAGATATGGAACCATGTTGGCTCCTTTTGATGGAAGATACTTTTGGCCACATGATATACTTCCTTCTTTTGAGGTCCAATTGGGAGGGAATACCATCTCAATAGAGGTTAATATGGTTGATGTGCCCCTTGACTATAGCCTTCTACTAGGATGTCACTGGATTTATAATATGAAAACGGTCGCATCATCTCTATTCTGAGTTGTTTGTTTCCATTTTAAAGGGAGGATTGTCACGGTCGCGCAAAAATATTTTGATAATTCTAGTACGAAAGCATCATTGGGAGCTACTATCCTAGTCATCGATAATTCTCATCCGACAAATAAGATTGTTGGAGTGGGAATGTATCCATCATTGATGGATACTTTCAATATTTCTGCACCAATTCTTACGATAGGTTCCATCCTTGGTAGTGAATTGTCATCGTTGAGTTCTATTCCATTTCGCATTTTGCATTTGGAATATCCTTAGACTCTTCAATCTTCAAGCACTTCAGATGAAGATCCTAGATCTACCAATATGGATATGCCATTATCTACAATGGTGATTGCATATCAAGATACTCTTGATCCCTTTGTATATCCTAGTCCTTCCTCTTCGCAGATGGAGGAGGAGGACCCATATGCACTGCCTTCTTGGGCGGTCGCTTCATCACACTCTCATGATTGCTTCAATGATACTTTTCCTTTGGATGAAGCTATCATTGAAGCCATGTGTAACACCCTGGTTTTGAACCCATTGCATTTAAATAAATGATGTAAATAATCATGGTGTGGAGCTAGGAAAAATCCCCACCATTGATTTAGTGTTATGTTTCGGCAATTAAAGTTGGGTCGATGGTATTTTTTTAATGCTAGTTAAAATTTAAAAAAAACAGGACATCATGTTAAATTGCAATTTTTAATTAAAACCCACATTCAACTATGTTAACACAACTAAATAAGATGGGGGAATGATTTTTACTAAGGATGAGGGAGTGGGGGATTGGAAGAGTGTGGAAATTCGAGGTTCATGAAGACTCTTATGTGGATGAGAATTTTTTTCTAATTTCGACTATGGACCCATGGTATGGGGATATTATCGTCTATTTTCAAAATTTGAAGGTTTGTCCTCACCTCTCACAGGATGAGCATCGATGGTTACATCATGTAGCTAAGAACTACCTCATTGTCGGCGACACTTTGTGTCATCACGGGGTTGATTCCATTTTGCGTCATTTTTTAACTCATGAGGAGGATGAGGCTATGCTAAATGATTGCCACAAAGGGGCATGTGGTGTTCATTTATCTACGCTTCCTACAACCCAAAATATTTGGAGAGCGGGTTATTTTTTTCCGTCGATCTTCAAGGATTGTTTCAATGCGGTCAAGTGGTGCCACCCTTGCTAGGTGTTTGCACAGAATATGTGCTCGCATATTTCCCCAAGTGGGGGGTTGATTTTATGGATTTCAACACAACTTCGGCTGGGGGGCATCATCATATCATATTGGTTGTTTATTACTTCATGAAATGGGCAGTGGCTATGCCCACTATCAAAGCCGATGATTAGACAATTGCGCATTTCATTTTCAATCCAATTATCACCTGGTTTGGTATCCCGAGAGAGCTTGTCACAAACCATGGCAGAAAATTTCAAAACAAGATGATGGTTGAGCTATATTTGAAGTTGGGATATAAGGAAGAGCACTCCTCTTCTTATTATCCTCAAGTGAATGGATAGTTTGAAGCTGTGAATAAGTCCCTTAAGTCCATTCTCCAAAGAACCATACAACAAAGCAATACTAATTGGCATATAATGTTGTATCCTTCTTTGTGGGAGTACCAAACCATAGTTAGTACTTCCACCGGATTTTCTCCATATTAGTTGGTGCATGGGGTGGATTCGATTTTACTGATTGAATGTGAATTCCCTTCCTTGAATCTAGTCGTAGAACATTTTCCAGAAACTACTGAGTTAGAGGGACGTCTGATCCACTTAGATAAACTTGATGAGCAACGTCGAGATGCCTTAATGGATCTTGAAGTAAACAAGCATCATGTTAAGGCTCAATATGATAAGTTTTTCTATCCCCAAAATTTTAGTGAAGGTGACTTGGTCCTCTTGTATGACCAAGCTAGTGAACCGTTAGGGATGGGAAAATTCAACCCCATGTGGCATGGGCCTTACATAGTCAAATGAGTGTTAGAGAATTGGGCTTATGGGATAGTAGATTATGAGGGGACATCCTTGGAAGAGCCTATAAATGGGCTCTATATTAAAAAGTACTATGCATAATTCTCAGCCGAGGCTGATACTTTTTGTATTATTGTCCAATTGCATAGTTTAGTTTTGGTCTTCTTGTGGTGATCGGGGTTTGTTGACTTGCTTCTGTTTGTTGTGGCATATTTTAATAGAGTCTTCGGTATAAGTAGGATACACTGATAGTGCTAGCCGCCACACTTAGAACTCAAACTCAACTTCTTGGGTGATTTATACGCCTACGGGTAAAGTTTTTTCTTCAGGAGGTGTATGTCTATGGCCTTCATCGAACAATATTGTTGAATATAGTGTTGTGATTGAGTTATTACACGATTCCATCTCTCATGGTATTCGATCTATTGAGGTATGTATTTACTTGTAGTTAGTGGTATTATAGTTAATTGGCATGTATCGTAATAGAGATCCAAATTTATTACGAAGATTCTTGCAAGTAAATTTGTTAGAACGACAATTCGAAAACATTACATACATTCACATTCCTAGGAATTATAATCATGTTGCTGATTCATATGCATATTATGTACTAGATTGGAGATTGCATATATTCACACATGTAAATATAAATAACCGATCATCATAAGCTTTTTTCATTCAAAATATAGTCCAAAAAGTGGTGTCATAATACATAATGTCATGATACAAAATTCGGGCTTTTTAAGCCACGAAAATATACTACACGATCAATGCAAAAAATACATCTAGACCTCTAAGCCCATGTACTGGGGTGCTGATAATGAAAACACATGACATGCATAGCTAGCTATTTGAACAACCGAACCCATGCATGGTCTACACCTACTACTTGTCACTGCATTGCCTTAGGCAAGTCCTCAACTTGCGTCATGGGAACCCTGTGCGTCAAACATACAAAGTTTGTGTGGATTTTTTGGAGCATACGCTCCACATCCACAATCACTATATCATCAACTATCCCCATTCAACGATGTCAAGGGAAGCCATCTGGCCATCTAGGACTAACATCTACATATACATAACCAGTATCAGTACGTGTCACCATCCAAAAACATGTTTCTTTATTTCATTATATAAAAAAATACAAAAAATAAAATAGTTCAAAAACAAAATAAAGTCAGGATTGTCACTTGTATCTCTATATGCGGATCCCTGTAGAATAGGCATGTCTGTATTGTCATGTAAGTCTATTCCTGCATAGGGGTAGTCATCTATGGCTACAATCTGTCTGCACTAGTAGTGCAAAAAGTCAGGTGGGTAGGGCGTAGCTACTCTCCCTCCTCCTAGCCACCATATCAAATTTTCCCAGTGTAGCTGAGATAGATATCGAGGACCATGAGGAGTGACCTCCACTCTTAGGCTTAGCCCCAGTACGCGCTCAAAGAAGAAGGTACTCAAAATGATGGAAAAACCAAAGTTTCTTGTTCGACCTAGCTTGCAGTCCATTATATGTTGTTTCATGTTACCCAACAATGAGGTACTCTAGTCATAGATAGTGGGCATCACGCACTCAACCACATAAAACATTAGTGTCTTGGAATCTTGATGGAGAGATGCTAACCCCACAATACTGCCTAGTGCTAGTAATATGGCCTTGAGGCCAAGGTTTTGGATAGAGTTTAATAGGACCTGACTTCCAACATAATCTGTGTCTGGGAGGTAGTATACAACAATGTACTCCTTAATAGTGCTAGCACCTCCAACCCCACGAGCTCTCAAATTGAATTCCATGCCTCGACAGGATAGTCCAGTGAAAAGTAAATATCCTCAACCTCAAGGCTAAGGGGAATCCCATCGATCTGGAAGGTCTGCGTATCCATATACCAGCAGTCCACTAGCATCTAGAGTAGTATTGGCTTAGCTCTTAAGCTACCAAGACACAAAAACTTATATAATACACATGCCCTCCAATCTTTTTGGGAAATCAGATCACCTTGTACAACCCTTTCCACATCTTCGTGTTCGCATTCATGATATTCCAAAACCATCCTGCATAAAAACACAAGATTTTGATGAGTTTCCACCTTAAAAATTGGTATGCATGGCCTTGTACATGGTTGTTTCTCAAACAACCACATGTATACACAGAAATCAAAGGATTTCCCACGTATACTCGACCCTATATGTGGAAATTGAGGGGTTTTTCATGTGGGCATAAACTCCAACTTTAAGGTGCTCCAAAACAAAAATCCAACCACTGAAAATTAAAAGAAAAACATAGAAATGAAAGAGTGTGGTATGTAGAGTTACCTAGCTTTGACGGTTCCTGGTTTCATGTCTTGTAGCTCCTGGAATCAGTGTTTGAAGTTCGTGGTTCAAATGCACTATGTGTGGTAAAAATTCCAAATGGTATGGTGAAAATGATTTTTTTACTATTTTATAGAAAAATTTTGAAATTTTTACCCAGGACTGTATAGATTAAGGTTTTATTATTATTTTCTTTCCACCTTAAATTAAATATATATTAAGTTGTTCTTATTTCTTAAATATTTAAACACTGATTTTGTTTTACTGTTGTTTCACGTCATAGTTATCTTCGTTTGCATATAGAGTTTAGGATTAAATGTATTATTTTCAAGAGGAAGTTAAATTATTTGTAATCATAGGAATCATTCTTGTTTTTGGTATGTGTTTATTGAAGAATAAAGTTTAAATATCCTTAGTAAGTTTTCTATTTGCTTCTGATTATTATCTTTTATTAAGTTTTTTACTTTCTTCTTTCAAAAGTTTTATTTATTAAGTTTTCTACTTGCTTTTTCAGTTTACTATTTTTTATAAGATACGTTGTATTTTTACCCTAGCCTTCTGCTTAAGGAGTAGTTAGCTGATTATTTGTCAGCTCAGTTGTTATAATTCCTTGTATGGGTTAGTGTCTGAAGTTATAAGTATTACTGTTTATATCTTCCTTTGTAGTAGTTGTTTAAATTTGATATTCTAGTCCAGTCCAATTATTTAGATAGTTTTAGGAGTTTGACTTAGTTTTTGATCTTTCGATATTTTGTTTATTAAAATATCTCCACGACACCCTATGAGCCCTTTTTACCTTTGCATATATTTTGTATCAACTCTAAGCCTACCATCCCTGGTCGATAATTAAATATTAGATGTATTTAAGATAGTAGAAAACACCCAACACTTTGGCGCCGTTTCTTGGGAGTTGTTTTATAAGGTAGAATAAATAGGGTTTCTTTATGAAGTTTAGATAGATAGATAGATTGATTTTATATTACACAACAAGAGGGAGGGGAGAACAGTAAGATGCAAATATGACTTCACTATGGAATTCCTGGAATTTTTGTGGTGTAACAGCCAGACGCGTCCACTATAGTCTGGTGCCCAAAGCCTTGTTGTTCCTTTGTTGTTTCTATAAGTGTGTTATTTTCTACATTTGTCATATACTTGTTTTTCTTTCTAGAACAGGCACATTTGTTATAACAGGAGCCCCGAAAACCAGCAATAATAGTAATAGCATAAGTTTCCTTTAATTTAGTTTTATTTTTATGAACATACTTAGAGATCCTATGGGTATATTTATTAAGGTAGGAAAAGCTATCGAAATTTTTGCAAACTTTTCCAGGGGACATAATACCCCAATTACTAACTCACCAGAAAGGTATCGAAAAACACCTGAAGGGAGTAATTTTGCTTGGAAACCTAAAGAAACTCTTGCAAGAGATCTTACCCAGGGAACCATAAAAGGACAAGGAACCTTTCCCATAGGTCCTGAGGACCTCATTTTGGAAGAAATTTAGAAGGATCAACCACTAGTAACCTCTAGTTCTCCACTAGTCACACAACCAAAGGATACAACCTTTTCACTAGTAGGAAGTCTGAACTTTGTTGACTTTGTTGATCCTGATCAGGTGAAAGCCCTCTTTGGAAACCCCTTCGATACAATCATCTCACAAATTGATACATCCACATTAGAACCTAATTTCCCTCTAGGGTTTAATAAGAAAATGATTAACCAGGGGAAGATCTCTCTTGAAATGGAGCATGGGAATGCTCCATTATCACCTCGAAAGGAGCTTCCTAGGTATATTTATATTAAAAAACCCATCCTATATGGAGGGATGGGGAGAGAATGAAGATCATAATGAAGTTAGAAATAACAAGGGAGAAGGAGAAAATCAAACTGAGGCTACCTTCGGGTTTCCTATTCTAGATAATGGACTGGATGTAAATATGAAAAACATCCCTCCTTCTTCTTTGCCTACCTTTTATGGAAAAAGTAATGAGGACCTGGAAACATTCTTATTCGAGTTTGATATTCTCTGTAGGAGCTATAATTATCTACAAGATTCTCACAAACTAAAACTCTTTCCTTCTACATTAAAATAGTCTGCCTTGCGATGGTTCATGGGATTAGGTGAAGCCACTATCAGGATTTGGGATGACATGAGAACCTCATTCTTACAAAAGTATCAAGAATATTGCAAACCTAAAGATTCTCAACACGATATATTCAAGATACAACAACTTGAAGATAAAATCCTAGAGGATTATCTCAAAAGGTTTGTTTATACACTTCATAAATCAAAATATCATGGCCTTCGAGAAGATGCAGTACATACACGTTTTGTCAAAGGAATCTCTGAGGACTTTCTAGAGAGTCTTAATCTCATGGAAACTGACAATATTTCGCATAAAACGTATGCACAGATCGGTGATATGTGTAAAAATTATTCTAGAAGTATGGGGTAAGTTGGGAAAAACTTTCAAGATCCTTATAGTAGAAATGTAAGAGGAAACATTCCTAGTTTAGGAGGGGTTACAAGGATGCAATTGGGTAACCTATTGGAAAAATTTAAGACTAACATATTAGGAGCCATGGGTTCTCAATTAGATGATGTACAAGCCAAGAAAAGGAAATATGAAGAATGATAAGAAATGAGTATTTTCTGTCCAAGGTATATAACAAAACATCCCCAAAAGGAATGCCTATTAAACAATATCTCTATATGTCACATCTGTACAGAGGAACACCCAACAGATAATTGTCCATCCTTTCCTGAATTGCAAGCCATATATAAGAGTGGCGATGTACGTGAAACTTCTAGGAGGCCTCCTTGGAATTCTAGAGATCAACCAACATACCAGAGTTTTCCACCACAATCCACTCCCTATTACTCCCCATACCAGCAACCCCAACAATGGAACAGTCCTAGTTGGCAAAGTTCGCCACCTCAGTATCATCCTCCTCAATTTCCACAACAACAATATTGGTCACAAGGGTGGATAGGATAGCCATACCCTTAGTCACAACCTATCCCTCCACCTAATCATCCTTATCATCAGCATCAACGAAATTTCCAGCAGCATTTGCCTGGATTTGTACCTCCAGTTCCTCTCATTGCACAACAACCTCATCACTTCTAGAATACAAATCCTCCATGACCGACATTATTACTGGGATAACCGATACCTAACCCTAATAATAAACCAAATCAAGCTCTTAACAATATTGAGTTGCAAACTCTTCCATCCTACCTTGTTTCGACTATACCTATACATGAGATTCAATTACGGTGTGGAAGAGTTGTTAATTATAAACCCAGAAAATCACTCATCATTCGTGAGGAGAATGAAGAAAAAGAAGATTCAACTGAACCTGTGAATGATGCCATCTTGGAGGATGTGAACATTCCAAAAGTTCAAATACCTACCCATCCTCTGCAAGAACCTATTCAAGAATAAATAATTCCTCCATTTCCAGCAAGATTAGAAATAGAAAAACCTATAGTTCATTCCGAGTATGATATATTGAATGAATTAAAGCATATCTGTGTCAAAATCCAATTATTGCAAGCTATTAAAGATATACCAATTTACAGTAAGGTGATAAGAGAATTATGCATTAAACACGCAGAGAAGAAACAAAAAGACCCCCTTACAATTCATGTCATAGGGGAGATGTCTGAATATATGTCAGATCAGTCCCGGATTGCAAAATATACAAAACCAGGAGCCCCAATAGTGACTGTAATTATAAATAATACCACCATAGATAACACATTAATTGATTTAGGAGTAAACATCAATATGATGACCACTGCAGTTTTAGAAGCTTTACAGTTGATACAATTTCTTCGAGCTACCCCTTCCATCTTGGAACTAGTAGATTGTACTACGGTAAATCCTGCTGGAGTCCTGGACAACATTATTGTATCAATAGCTTCATGGGAATAGCCCATCGAATTTATGGTCATAGAATCAAAGGATCCTTCTAAAGGACATCCTATTATCTTGGGAAGACCATGGTTAGCTACTGCCAATGCTTTTATAGAATGTAGGGATGGGGAGATGACCATTTCCAATGCGTTGTCTACCCAAAGACTTATTTTATATCCCCCAGCACAACCAGTAACTGAAAATTCATGGTGGTTAAATTGTTCCTTTGGGGACAAATATTTTGATGAGATTTTCTTTCCTAGTGATTTCTCCTGGGCATTGCAGGAGCAGACTACTGAGAATGTATTGAATCAGTTTATTTCCTCCACCACTAGTATATATTTTCCTCAGTCATTTGATAAATTTGATAAAATATTTGGAGATAAGTTTCAGGAAACTATGGATCTCTCAATGTTTACAGAAGCACCTTGTGTCTTCACAATCTAAGAGCATACAGAAGCTTTCACCATACCTTGTGAAGTCGGCCCTGAAAAATTTCTACACATAAATGCAGTGTTAAGTGAAGATCAACAAGCTCAACTATTTAAGGTTCTTAAAAAACAAGCCATATTGTTCGCATGGGAATACACTGATATGAAGGGTATACACCTTGACACTTGTATTCACTACATTTATATGGATCCAAATATACCACCTGTAAGATAGCCTCAGAGGAGGATGAATCCTGCTTTGAAGGATATCGTAAAATAAGAATTACAAAAACTCCTTACTGCTGGTTTGATCTATCCTATTTTTGATAGAGTGTCTCCTCTAGAGGTAGTTCCAAAGAAAGTTACAGGGAGATGGTGTATTTGTGTTGATTTTAGGGAACTAAACAAAGCCAATCTTAAAGACTACTTTCCTTTTCCCTTTATTGACCAAGTATTAGATACCTTGTCAGGTAAGTAGTATTTCTCCTTTCTTGATTGATATAGTGGATACAATCAGATCCTAATAACACCTGAAGACCAGGATAAGACCACTTTTACATGTCTTTGGGGGACATTTTCTTATTGAGTTTTTCCATTTTGCTTATGTAATGCACCTACTACTTTTTAGGGAGAAGTATTAGGCATCTTTTCTGATCTTATACATGACTGTGTTGAGGTATACGTGGATGATTTTACAGCCTATGGTATAATTTTCAAGAAGCTCCTGACAACCTCGAGAAAGTTTTTATCCGAAGTCAAGAGACAAACTTGGCTCTTAGTCATGAAAAGTGTAAAATGTTACTGACAGAAGGTATATATTTAGGACACCATATTTCTTCTCAAGGAATTTAGGTAGACCTTTCTAAGATCGAAGTAATAGTTGGCCTTCCCTCTCCCAAAACCCAAAAGGAGGTGAGAAGATTTCTGGGTCATGCAGGCTATTATTGCTGTTTTATTGGAAAATTTACAAATATAGTTGCACCAATGTTTAAATTGCCCATAAAAGATGTAGAATTCCAATGGATAGAATCTTGTCAAAATGCTTTTGATATTTTGAAAGCTAAACTATCAGTAGCACCAATACTTAGGGGCCCTGACTGGACCCATCCCTTTCATATATCTACTGATGCTTCTGATACGACCATAGGAGGAGTCCTAGGCCAAAAAGAAGGACAATCATTTTATTCCATTTATTTTATTAGCAAAAATATTCCTGCTGAACTAAACTATACTATTATTGAAAAAGAATTATTGGCTGTAGTTTATTCTATTAATAAATTCCACCATTATATTACAGGGTACAAATTTTTTGTGCACACCGATCACTCTGCCATTAGATTCTTAATGAATAAACTGATCACCAATGGTATAGTTACCCGACGGCTTCTTCTATTACAATAATTTAATATTACCGTCATTGATCGACCTGGTAAAGAAAACTTAGTAGCAGATTTTGTTTCTCATATACAGCACGATAGTGATACTAAACCTACTGATGATACTTTTCCTAACAAACATCTATTTGTTGTATCTGTTCAAACCCCTTGGTTTGCTGATAGCAAACTATCTAGAGACTGGAAAAGTACCACACCATTTGGCTCCATATGAGAAACACCGCATAATAGTACAAAGCTCTAACTATTCCTAGGTTGATAGTGACCTTTTTCACATTGGCCCAGATCTTATTATTAGAAGATGTGTGTGAAAGGATGAAATGACCAACATCCTCTTAGCATGCCATGATGGACCATGTGGAGGACACATTTTTGATAGACAGACATCATACAAAGTACTTCACTCTGGTTATTACTGGCCAAGCATTTTTAAGGATGCTTCCAAGTATGTTAAAGGATGTGATAGTTTTCAAAGAATGGGTAGACCCACAACATCAGACCAAATTCCTTTACAAGCTCAGGTCATGATTGAGCCTTTTGAAAAATGGGCTCTTGATTTTGTAGGACCAATCTCTCCCATGTCTCGTAAAAAGAAATATATCTTGGTTTGCACAGAAAGTGGGTAGAAGCTAAATCTTTGTTTAGGGCTACAGAGAAATCTGTAGTAGAATTCATATATGAAGAAATCTTTAACTAATTTGGTGTACCCATAGAAATTGTCACAGACCAAGGTACTCAATTCACTTCTAAATTAATGCAATAGCTCACTACGAAGTATGGTATTTGACATTGCAAGTCTTCACCTTACCATCCTTAGGATAATGGCCAGGTAGAATCAACCAATAAAGTATTAGAAGCTATTTTAACAAAGACCATTCACTTACATCATAAGGATTGGGAGGATAGACTTCCATAGGCTTTATGGGCCTATAGGATAACATGGAGAAATACTATTGGACATACCCCCTGTAGCAGGGATTTCTCCCTTGCTACAGGGCAGGAATGGCTACCTTTTGTCTATAGGATGGAAGGGTAGGTTCCAGGTGGTGAAATGTAGTAAAAACGGATAGAAAGAAAAATGGAACAGAAAGAAGAGAAATGGCTGGAAACCCCTCTGCAAACACTATTAGGGTTTAGCTCTAGCTACCTACAAACAACATGTTAGAAACCAAAATACTTGCAAAACAAGTTAGGTAATAAACTTGCAAATAAACCATGGATTAGAAAGTAAATAAACTACTAAAACAAATACAGAAAATAACACTGGTATACCTTCTCTTGATGGAATGGGACACCATGCCCTAGCTTGGAGAAACACCTCACTTGGATGGGGGAGCTATGCCTCAATGGAAGATGGAGGAGAGGGAGTGTGGGTGGCTTGAGAGACAAAGGTTCTCAAGGCATCCACTTGGGCAGCATAATAGTATGCAAGGGAGAAGTGTTTTTAGAGTGACCCCCACTCCTCTATTTATAGCTTTTTTGGGGTTTTTTAGGGTTTTAAGCCCCTGGTTGGGGCTTTAGTCCCTTTTTTGGGATTTTAGCCCCTTCTTCCCTATCTTTATCTCATTTTGGGGTTTTTAGCTCCTTTGAGGGGTTTTATCCCCTAGGAGAGCTATTTAGGCTCTTTTTTGGGGTTTTTAAGCCCTTTTTCTCATTCTTAAGCCTTTTAGAGGGTGTGGGGGTCTAATGGGGTGAAATGAGGGTCGTGCATGGGTGTCCTTGGGTGGTGTAGGCCATGAAGAGATGAGTGAGGGATTTTTTGGCTTAACAGATTGCCCCATAATGCATGAGGGTAGGAGATCATCCTATGGTCAACAGACATCATAGGATTTTCTGTAGAGAGGTGGTGCTTCTGGGGCTGGGGCATGGTGGCTTTTGGTTTTTGTATTAATATGGTTCCCATCAATGGGTGAGATAGAAATAATGTGTGACATGTATATGGATGAGGTGGGCATCCCCATGCTTGTGAAAAGGTCAAAATAATAACGTGATCTATGCTCTATAATACAAGAGCCGATCATATACAACTGATGATACATAGTGGTTGCCTCAATGAGAGGCTGAATACAATACTGATATGAAGAACTGCTACGTTGGACCCATGGCATTCTCGTGGAATGCTATACCTTCATGACTGACAGCTTGCTATATATGGAATGGTACATAGCTGTATGGACTTAATGAGTGAGAGTCAGAATCTCTGTGGTACAAGTATGCTGCATCAATCATAATTCTATATAGAAGCACTCTTGGGGCTTCTGAACACTGTCTCCAATGCAACTTGAAAATCATAAGGGACATAACCTATCTAGGTCCCTCGAATAGACTCATCAATGTACTAGAGTCAGGTGACATTCGGGGTCTTCAACCAAATACTGCATGGACCAATACCCTATACGAATCTCAATGGTACGATGATGTAGCTGGAGTCGAGCACGTGAGAAAAAACCATCCTGAGAGGCACTAAGGACTCCTAGAGAGTCTAAAAGTATGAAGAAGACTTCAGTGGGGGATCTTTTTTGTTGGTAGTCTCCTGTGCCCGAAAAGGGATAAAAGTATACATAGGAGAGCTCTCCCATCCTGTAGGGGATGAGAGACTTCTTTACCATTGGTAGTCCAATCAGGCCAGAAAAGGTTAAACCTATACTGACTGGACAGTCATTCAGATACTTTTATAAGCATGAATGAAACCAAGTTTTCTCAGCAATCTTTTCTTGATGAGAAGGCTGGAAAAGAGCTTAATGACAACCCATGGTGAGGTTTTTCGTAAATTGTAGCCCCTCTTCCCAAGAAAGCATAAAAGTATGTAGAGGGGAATAGACTTGGCTTGAATATGCCAAGGTGGTCCTTTTCATTTGATGGTCTACATAGTCTACAAAAGGAGATAAACAAGATGATGTAGACGCCCTTTCCTATACTTTAACGAGTGGGAAAGGGAAGCAGCCGCACTCGACAATATTTTCATTTTTTTAGGAGTCAGAAAAGAGCTTAAACGAAACTCTAGTATGGTCAAGCGATTGCGGTGGCACAGGCGGTGCCCCATGTTAGGATGGTGGACAATGGTCCAAAGGTCATCCACGTAGTTTGGATGGAGAAGGTGGCTCTCAAACATACCAATACATGCACGTGATAGATTGCGGAAAAGGCTCATGATTCGGTGTGATAGAGGCACGCAAACCGAGGTGGCTCTCGGATAGAGGTCAGGAGAGCTGTGTGTGAGTTGCGGTGGATGGAATTGACTACATGTGATGTGAGTGCAAGTCCAGAGGCAGTTATATGTGAAATACATGTAAGAGAAATAATGTCTTCTAGATAATGGTCCAGAGATCCGCGTAAGGTGCGGGGAACGAAGTAGACGGCTATATGCTAAAATAAAAATGATGTTCCTTAACGGGCGGTGGCCCAAAAACCCACATGAGTAGTGGTAGGAAAGAGTGATGCAAGTATAGGTCCATAGACAATTGCATTGCCATGCTGTGGCTAGCAAATCGAGGTGACTTCCAGGAAGTGATCCCAAAATTTGTTTGTTAAACATGAGACAATGGTCTCATAAGGAGATAGAGGATGGAATTCTGAAACCAGTGGCATGAATGCTGTCTCAAACAGGGCCTATATAAAGGTGGGGACCACTTTGTGAAGTGTCATTGTCACTGTTCATTGTGGAGTTGGAGAGGTGGGCCCTAGATTTTCATTTGTTGATTTCTCCTGTTCTGACTGACGGTTTCAAGTTCCATGACTTGCAGGTAAGAGCTCTTGCCAAATCTCTCCTTTTTGGTGGTTTACATTCTGCATTTGGTCACCTAGAGGTGCTCTATGAGCCTGCTGGGGTTTCATGGAGCCAAGTCACACCTTTAGAGGGAAAACAGTGACCTGGTCACATCTATGGGGCATTTTTGAGCAACCTTGTCACTCATTTGGCCCAAAAAGGCATGACTTGGCCTCTTGGTGATGTTTTTTGATGAGAGCAGTGGCTGACATCTGTGTTTTGCTTGTGCAGGATGCCTGATATTAAGTGTCAGGAGAGAGACTGTAAATACCTCTGGGAGGCATCATTGTGGGATGGGAATGTGCGTTATACACTGGCCCGTTGTGGATTACTGAAGTTCATGAGGATACCCCTCATGAAGAGGTTACGTTTGTTGCTGCAAACACTGGTGAGATTTTGGGATATTGAGGAGGAGGCCTTCCTCTTCTAGGGCTAGCGTATGAGCTCATGCTGGTGGATGTGTACTTCCTGACTGGGCTCCCTCTGTTGGGAGTTGTTGTTGACTTGGCACCTGTGCTATCTCGGGGGGAGACATTGGAGGAGCTATGTGATAGGCACTGTTACACTACTGTGTATGTGCGTGGTTCCCACATCTTGATGTGTGACATTGAGGACCTTTCGACATTGGTGGTGGCGACATTACTGCTGCGTATCTTGGGTTCCACGGGGAGCCACAAGATATATGGAGGGTAGCTTCCATTGGTAGAGCATGCTATGGGGGGCACATACTATGGGTGGGTCCAGATGTACCTTCAGGTTGTTCAGCATCAACTGAACAATGTGAAGGCATATAAGGTAGGATTTTGCTTTGGTTCCTTTCTATGTGCTTTATTTTTCAAGAAAGTACCTACTTTTCATCTGCACTGGGTTGTGCGGGAGAGTGGTCCGCAGGATCCACGGATGCATAGGTGGTGCCAGATGATGGTACGTGAGGGTGGCAGTAGAGTGGGCTGATTCTTCACTGAGGAGCTGTTGGAGTAGTGGTACCAACTTCTAGTGGTCATTGAGGAGTACCCATATGTGGGTATGAACTATCATGGGTACCTCGAGATGCCCTGACTTGCAGGCCAGGCATGGGGACCAGTTGGTATGTATGTGTGATGTTTTTATGTTCATCTTTATACATAGTGTAGTTGAGCTGGTTGATAGTTATATGTTTATATGTGTAGACCGATGGTGTCCTTTTCTGTATGTAGATATTAGTCCTCTCCCACTACCTGGATATCAGAGGCGAGTGGTTGTTATGGCACCTACGATAGTTCCTGTGGGGAACCCTCGGAGGCGACGACGGGATTTTGATGGACTTGTGCCATATGTAGAGCAGCTTGTTGATGGGGTCTCTAATGATGGCTAGCAGCATTTGAGCAATGATGCGATTGCTTCCATTCATAGTTTTCCTCTAGAGTGGACCTCTTTGATGAGGAGGATGGATGTGGCCTGTGATTACTTTCGTTGTGCCGCAAGAGGCGATCTTCCTACAGAGGATGAGTCTTCTGAGGAGGACGATGATACTGAGCTAGATGATGAGTCTGATTCAGATTAGAATCCTAGTGGGGCTGCCCCTAGTGCGCTGGTGCACTTAGGAGTTTTTGTGTCGCTATGTATATTCAGCTGAGAAAGCATATGTGGCTTCTCATTTTGTACTGGACATATTTTGGACATGCGACTTATCTATTTATATATATATTTTTGACGCACGTGGATGCGCTTTTATGGTTTTATATGTGAGTCTTTTTATGATGATGTGAAATGCAAATGCCTAGATGATGTATTGTTACACTTGTGTGTATTTTTTTGGATATGATTATGCATGATGTTATGGTTGTATGTTTCCTATATGCGATTATGAATGTGCCAGCTTAGAATGCCATTAGCCATTTGATCTGCTACACTATTGAGGTTTCTGGGAACATGTGTGAATGTAATGGACTCAAATGTTCTAACCATCTATTTAGTGTGCAAGAAATTTCTAAAGAGGTAGGGATCACGTACCCGATAGTAGTTGTTTAATTGGGAAACAAGAAGCTGGGAATCTAAGAAGACATTGAGGTGGTGAACACCTAACTGGAGAGCTATGGCCAAGAGGCCATTGACACCATCATGCTCAGCCTAGTTGTTGGTCGCACTACCCACACATATTCCGTCGATATGGATCAAATCGTGTGACAAGGAGTAGATGATTAATGCAGCCAAGGCGAGGTTCGGAGACCATCTGCTTGCTCCATCAGCAAATCCCATATACCGGTATGAGGTAGGATCCATCTGGAGCAATGAGGGGAAACAACACATAAGACTCACTTTTGAAAAATGTGTAAAACAAAAAAGGAAAAGACTATAATACAAGTTGCACTATCGTTACTCAAAGGGGTGATGTTAGAGGGAAAGTCATTTGGAATTTCAGGGGATTAACAGTCATTCCTTTGTGTGACATGATGAACCTTAGGAGATGGCTTGTTGGAACACAAAAAAAACACTTGAAAGGGCTCAAGCGGATTTCATACTTGTGACATTGTAGGAATACTTGCCACAAGTCGTCTATGTGTTGTGCTTGCTTCTATGACCACGTGATGAGGTTGTTAAGACAAACCAACATGATGTGAATGAGGTCGCAGAAATAGTATGTCATGGTGTGCTGGAAGGTGGATCCAGTGTTTTTCAGGAAAAAGGGAATGAATCAATATGCGAATGTGCCCCATGGGGTTGCGAATGCGGTCTTGTAACGGTCTTCTTTCTGGATCTGGATTTGGTTATTATCCAAAAAATCTGTCCATGAAGGAAAAGGATTCATGTCCGGTGCATGCAACAATAATCTGATCGATGAAGGGTGTTGGGAAGTTGTATTTGGGACATTCCCCATTGAGATCATGAAATTCTAGGAAAACATGGATGGTACCCTATTTTTTATTCATGGGAATAAGATTAGAAACCCAAGTGGTGTAGGAAATGGGGTAAATTAAGGCGGCTGTGTGCATCTTCTCTATCTCAACTTTGACTATGGCCACTTGGAAGGATGGAAGGGCCATTGATTTTGGTATACAAGGGCCACATCGGGCCATGTGTCAATGTGGTGTTCCATGATGGATGGATCCAACCCACGAATTTCAGTGTAAGACCAGGAAAAGATGTCATGGAATTCTTGGAAGAGAGATTTATAGGTAGCGACTTCTTCCGGGGAGAAGGATGCCCCCAACATGATTTCTTCAGCAACCTTAGGATTGGTTGAGATGTTGAGTTTGATGGTTGGTGAGATGTTGGCCATGTTCCCTTCCTTGAATACAATTGGTGCCGGGATGGGGTTCTTGAACCAGTCAACTTTCCCATGAATGAAATCCTTGGGTTCCACAAAAAACTGGTCTGATTATGACACAAGATCTTCGGGGAGAAAGAACGAGCGATGGTGCATGTCATCCCATGGGTATTCTAGGTGGTTAGGGCTTCAAGTATATCCTCATCATTGTGGAAGAAATGAAGAGACAGGTATCATGGACCGTCGTTGGAGGTGGAGACGAGCAGGTCGGTAGAACTGGACATCATGCAAATGGACATGGTGTCCGAAGAAGGAGGTGGGGGGTGAAATTCTTCGATCAGGATGATCTCAGATTCAAGGGAATGTTGTCAGAGGTTGGACAAATCCATTCAGAAATCAGGAAAGTCTTGATAGTGGTGAGAGTAGTGTCCATACAAACCATAGAGGGTGCAAGCATGGTTTGTTCTCAGTGACTTGTTTCTTACTGTCGGTGTGGTTGGAATTTCAACCACGGGGAGGTTTTCGGTTGTATCCATGGAATCCAAATGCACACAGATCATTGGAATCTCAGGGTAGTTCTAAGTTGGATGGCCCTATTCTTCATAGATGGCACAAGGCGGGATTTGTTGTGGCTCTGCGGTAGCTTTCGCATTCTTTCCCCTGGCCCTTTTTGGGTAGGGTGGTGTGGGTGCGGGTGCGATGGGTGGTTTTTGCGGGCTAGGTGGAGGATGAGACTCAACTGCAATGGGTTGCACGGGGGTTAAGACTACCTGGGGAATTGATGGTTGAGCTGGTGGATCAAGATACCACACAGGAATTCCCAATGTAAGGTTGGGTAAGTTTAAGGTGGCCATTACTGGCTTGCTCATGACACCAGGTGGGGGAAAAAGGAAGGGAATTGTATAGATTGGAGAGGATCCCAGATAAATCCCTGATGGTTGTATGTGGGGGTGAGGTTGTGGTTGTGGTTATGCATAATGCTACGGTTGCAGATGATGTTGTGGCTACTATTGATGTTGCACCTACGGAGGGTGTTGTGGTTGTGGTTGGGGCTGCGACTGCGGTTGTTGTTTGGGTGCAGCGGTGCTGGATGAGAGTTTGCACAAGTCCACAGTCTCGTTTGGTGTGGGTGGTGGTGACACTAAGGGGAAAGGAGCTATCATGGTGGTATCAGAAAACAACCCAGGGCCCACATTCAACAATGGGGAGGCTGGTATGTTGTCAACCATGGTGTTGATTGCAGGGACAACATTGGTGTGTGTGGTTGTCCCTTGTGGATCAATGGTGTTGATTGCATGGATAATGTTGGTGGGTGCCATTAGCCCTTGTAGATTGTGATAAGTCAGTTGATCAATCATCATGATATTCTCTTCATGGGGGAACATCATGAGACAAAATATAGTTGATGCGATAACTCTCATGGCATACATATAACTTCTTCCGAAAGGAAGGTTATAGTCCAATTGAGTGTTGGCAACCTCTATGTCAATCAGAACTATCTTCCCGGCTAATGTGATGGGGACATGGGGGAGGATTCCTTGGGCTTTAGTGGGATGGCCATCATAATCCTGCAGAGTTGTGGAGCATGGTTGCAGAATTGGGGATCCAAGTTTCTGCCATACTAGGGTAGAAATAACGCACGTAGATTCCCCCTCATCCACTATGCATCGATGCACAACCAAATTCCGGATAGACACCAGGATTTGAAAGCCCATGGTTTATGGCATGCGCGGTTCTCCATTCTCCGTGTCGAATGTGATCAACTTGGAGTCAAAAGGGTATACGTCCCCAAGGGAAGCTAGTAAATATTTCTGCTGCATTGGGAAAGTTTTGAGTACCTCAAGAGCAGACATGGCAGTAGGTGTTTGGGCCAAATCATCCACAATGCTGTAGCTGATAGCAGCTCTATCCATGGCATTACTGGCAACCCGACGTATGGGGGGGCGTGGGAAAGGGGGTAACCAAAGAGGTGCATTAACCATTTTGGACGTAGATGTCACTGATGTGGCAGTAGGTTCGGTGTTGGTTCCGTACTGATTTTGTCTAGTTTGCAGATTGACCTCTTTAGTTGTCATAGCTAGTAGGTGGTGGACACCTGTTTCTGCCATGGGAGGTTCCCTTGGAGCATTGGGATTGGGTTGGGGAGGGGGTGCGATTGCCACCAATCCTTGGACTGGTAATGGGTTTTGAAGCACCATAGGAGGAGGTCCTTATGGTGCTGGGTTGGGTTGGGCTTGGTCCGTCGTGTTGGTGGCATGTTGAACCTCATTCCTAATGGCCTGCTTAGCATGAACCATGAAGGGACACTCGAATATGTGGTGTCCATAGACCTCATAGAGTGTGCATGGTTGGTTTGTACGCAATGGGGCATTGCATCTCGGTGCATTTGGTTGTGGAGGATTTTGGGCTGGCCGATTTGCTGCGGCATTATTGGGGGGGTTTGGTTGTTGACTGCCTCCCTGCGGTTGATTGTTGCCTTGATTCCAGGGTCAGTTATTCCTAGATTTCCCTTGTTCATTATTGGGGACTGGTTGGTTGGGATGGTTTTGTTGTGCAAACACCTGTCCCAATGGAGCGGGTGGAGCCGAGGCGGGGGATTGAACTGCTTGCACTGGTGGTGCATAGTATATTTGGGTGGGTGGTGGTGCCACAAATGTGGGAATTTGCCCCACGTCTTGCTGTGTTGGCCAAGCCAAGGCTTGAGCCTGCTGTGGTGGCGAAGGTTGTGCGTAAGAAGTTGTGGCTCTGGACTGGGACACCATGCTTGCATAGTCCAGAGTTTGGTTTTAGTAGGCAACGCTAGTAGTGTTGTTCAGTTGTGGTGGTACTATAGGTGGTGTTGGACAACATTGTGGTTGGTGAGATACCGAGCCTATGATTCCATCTGTAGCATGGGATGCCCTTGGTGCATCCCGATAGGAAGTACTCACACGGGGAGCGTCTAGAATGACAGTGTAAAGGTACCCAGACTGTGCATAAATCAGATCAAACTGCTGGGCTTTCAAGATGGCCTCCTCTTTGGACTGGGGAAGTTTGGATGTGATATCCTTTGCTATAGGTGGGAGCAAGGTTTTGAGGAACCAATCTAGGAAGATCCTGTCATCAAGTTAGATCTTACACAGACTACGACGTCGTCGCCACTCATGGATGTGGTCGGTTATATGGGTCGCAATATTTTGGAGGAAAGATAACAAGATCTCCACCCCTTCATCATATCTGACTGGGATTTGGAAATATTGCAGGAACATGAAAGCCAGGGAGTTGAAATCTAGGTACTTGGCTTGTGGTAACTCAATGTACCACTTGGCTGCAACACTTGTGAGGGTGCGTTGGAATAGTTTTAGCCTGATCGGATCATCTACGATGTTGTTTGATGAGCACCATAGATGAAACTTCATGATGTTATTTTGGGGGCACTCCCCTACCTTCCCTTCAAACTTGGGAATATCTGAGGGCAGTTTGGTTGGCATTGGAGGCCAAAAAGTTTGATGGCGAATAGGGTCGTTTGTTAATCGAGCCAAATCAGGAAAGTTGAGATGAGCCATGAAAGGCAGTTTTGACCCCAGGTTCATGTGAGATGGGGCAGCCATGGTGGTGGGGTTTGTAGGTGCATAATGCACCTGCAGAGCTGGGGTACTTGTGGTGCCATTGTAGATGGACCAGTGCCCCCAAGGGTGGTGGGAGGGATAGTGTGGGTGGAAGGGCGATTGCCCCCATGTATGACAGGAGGGGCAATGTAGGTGGAAGGGCCACTGCCCCCATGTATGATAAGAGGGGCAGTGTAGGTGGAAGGGCCACTTCCCCCATGTGTTGCAGGTGGGATAGCTTGGGTGGTCTCTATGGGTGGTGGTAGCTGACTGATGACGGTTTTAATGAACATGTTGGGGCCACCTACAAGGTTGTTGGTGATAGTTTGTGGTGTGGAAATGAGTCCACTAGCTATGGCTATGCCGAAAAATGGATCCGGGTTTGCACCGGACATGGGGCTTGATGGTGCAGTGTGCAGGTTTGGTTCAGACTGATATGGGTCTGACTCTAAATCAGAGTCTGTGTGGCCTTCTAATGGTGTGGAAGGTCATTAACAATGGTCTCGACAATGTCGATTCAATGACTTGAATTGTGGTGGTTTTCCTCTTAGGCGTGAGGAAGAGCGTGAGGGATCAATTGTGTTAATTTTGTGTATCAAATTGGTGGAAATGATCTTTTGGACCTCGATTTCAATGGCTTCCTATTGGCTATAGGTGGTCACTTGGCCACCAAGATTTCCAGAAGACAGCGCTTGGTTTTTTCCTCACGGGCATTCTACTCCATCGCTGGGGGTCATTTCCCAATTCGCTTGGAAATTCCTCTCAGTGGCTAGCTACTTTGGGGTTCCCGTGGTACTCCTCACAATGAGTTTCTGGGCTGAGCCCAAGTACTTTCCATGGTTAAGGCAGTAAGGGACTTATGTCCTCAAAGGCTGCAGATTTTTAACTTAGTGTAAATTTTTAAATTTTAGTGGCTCTCTCAGCGTCATAAACTGAGTTGGGTTGATTTACATGGTATGATGTGTATGTATTTTTGTTTTCCTGTTATCTGGTGGCTGCAAATGGATTATGAATATTCGATAGAGTTCATATCATTGTGGATGGAAGCAATAAATAAACAAAATTTTTGTAGAGATATACCATTTTTTATCCTGAATTGTGATATCCTGACTAGGTGACTACCTTACACCTATATTCTTCTTCAACCAGGAGAAGGTGCTGGGGTCTCAACACAATAGGACTAAGCCCATTAGTATATCCACAGGTCACCTTCCAGATGCAAGGTGTGTCAACACAGAGGATGTTGAGTGCTGTGAGAAGCCCTCCTTCTCTACCCCCTCTACCTTCCAAGTCACTCGTTTTTAGTGGTTCCGAACAATATTGGGTGAAGTGCCTATTACTATACGAGCTATGCCCTTTGTCTTATCCCAGAATACCCCGAAGGATGATGACTGGGTAGAGGAGGAAAGCTAAACAAGATTGTTGATTTTAAGTGAGTTTTAGTCAAACTATATTCATTAACCCATTAAATAATTAATTTAGACTTTGTTCTATACATGAAATTGTCATTAACATAAACAAAAACATAAATGAAACAATTCAGATCGACAGAGGTGGCTGAGCAACACTAACAATCCTTAATTATTAAAAACCCAATTCTAAGTGACATATCGCACATTTCGGGTCAAATGTGGTGATGGGGTCGCCAAAGTTTTCCAGAAACAGGCGAGGGGATCGCTCAGATTTTGCAAATAGAAGCAGGCTGTATTTTGGAAGGGGGTCACATCTTTCGAGGGTAAAAGGGCAACCTGGTTGCACTTGTGAGGCCCAAATGAGCGACCTGGTCCCCTGTTTGGGCCCGATAAGTGAGACTTGCTCCAGAAAGTGAAATTTTTTGACCCCGAGACAGATCCAGCTGACATTAACATGTACTGTGACCAAATGGAGTCGGATTTTCCTTGTGGAGGCTCAGTAGTAACAGAAACTATAAATAAATAAGATTTTAAACTATATTTAACAGAAAAATTAACCTAGGGAAAAAAACCAAATTAAAACTTGAAATTTTGAAAAACAGACCAGGGATCCTGTGGGATCGACCTGGTATGGTCGCCAGTTCTATCGCAGGGATTTCTCCCTTGCTATAGGGTAGGAATGGCTACCTTCCATCTATATGATGGAAGGGTAGGTTCCTGGTGGTAAAATGCAGTGAAAATGGATAGAAAGCAAAATAGAACAGAAAGAAGAGAAATGGCTGGAAACCCCTCTGTAAACACTGTTAGTGTTTAGCTCCAGCTACCTGCAAACAACATGTTAGAAACCAAAATACCTGCAAAACAAGTTAGGTAATAAACCTGCAAATAAACCATGGATTAGAAAGCAAATAAACTACTAAAACAAATACAGAAAATAACACTGGCATACCTTCTCTTCATGGAATGGGCCACCATGCCCTAGCTTGGAGAAGCACCTCTCTTGGATGGGGGAGCTATGGCTCAATGGAAGATGGAGGAGAGGGAGAGTGGGTGGCTTGAGAGATAAAGGGTTTCAAGGCATCCACTCGGGAAACATAACAGTATGGAAGGGAGAAGTGTTTTTAGAGTGACCCCCACCCCTCTATTTATAGCTTTTTTGGGGCTTTTTAGGGTTTTAAGCCCCTGGTTGGGGCTTTAGCCCCTTTTTTGTGCTTTTAGCCCCTTCCGCCCTATATTTAGCTCATTTTGGGGTTTTTAGCTCCTTTGAGGGGTTTTAGCCCCTAGGAGAGCTATTTAGGCTCTTTTTTGGTGTTTTTAAGCCCTTTTGCTCATTCTTAAGCCTTTTAAGGGTGTGGGGGTCTAATGGGGTGAAATGAGGGTCGTGCATGGATGTCCTTGGGTGGTGTAGGCCATGTAGAGCTGAGTGAGGGATTTTTTGGGTTAACACCCACTATGAATTAGTATATGGCAAAAAAGTCCTTTTACCTATTGAATTTCAAGTTAAAACCTTTCGTATGGTAGCACAATTAGTTATGGATTTGGATGAAGCAAAGAAACAATGAATCCTACATATTACAGAATTATATGAAATTAGAAAGGATGCGTTCCAAAGAACCATGCTAATACAAAATCAATGGAAGCATTGGCATGATAAATTTATCAAGAAAAAGCAATTTACTTCCGAAGATTGGGCATTACTATTCAATTCACGGTTTAACAACTTTAAAGGAAAATTAACTACCCATTGGTTGGGCCCTTATGAAGTAGTTACAGATTTTGACAATGGATTAGTAAAAATTAAAACAATTGATGGCTCATAAGTTTCCTTTATAATGAATGGACATAGACTTAGGCTTTATCATCAACCAACATCTAGACAGGATTTTGTACAAAATGTTTTACAATAAAGAGAAATGGAATTGATTGAAGAGGAAGTTATTCCTCCTCCTCGTGATCCATGAAATCATTTTGGGTTATCATCACTTGTATATATGTAAATATGTTTTTGCTTCTATGAATAAATAAGAGTCACTTCTGATAAAATAAATTACATGCGACTCTTTTGCTTTCTATGTTTTTATGAATAAATTGAATCATCTAATAAGTGGTTTTGCAGTTTGATCATGGATACTTTATCTCTATAAGCAACTCATGAAGTATTATTTGGAAAAGGTAATTACGCTCATAAGGTATCTTAACTTTTCTTAATTTGCAGTTTGTGGTGACAATTAAGGATAACTCCTTGCATATCATTCTTAACTGCTCCTTTTATGATTCAGAGAGTTTCTGATATTTTGATTCAGACATGTATATTTCTGATTTGTTATTTCAAGCAATGCTTGATAAGACCTATTTTCATTATCATTCATCTTCTGCCTATGGATTACTAGTTCATCCTGTACTTGTTATCAAAACTTGCCTCTTAAATAGCTCTTTGTGATAACTCGAGAGTAGGTAAAATTTTTACCTGTGGGGAACATTACTTATCTCTTTTGAAAATGATGGATTTTAATGTCAAAGAACATCTTTAAGTTCTTCTCTTTTGACGTGATTTATGATTAATTCCAGTATGAAAATCTATTTTGTAAGTTTATTCTATAAAATTAAATGATTTATTTTAGCAGGGCTTAACACAATCTAGTACCAATCGAATTCCATATATTTAATATCATTATATACAGGGAAAACCCACTGGGGTACTGAACATGTGTGCTTGTAGCGGGTCAATGCTAAGTAAACACTTAAAACCAGGAAGCTTGATAAATGCAAGTAAACCCATCGGGGTACTGGACAGGCTCGTTGGTAGCGGGACTATACTTGCATGGTACCAAGATAAACCCATCGGGGTACTAAACATGCTCTCTAGAAGTAGGGCAATATTGGGTAAAGAGGTCTGGTTAATGCACTACTATGCACATGATTCGTAAAATAATGATTATATAAAGGAATGTTTTCAAAAAAATTATAAATAAAATGTTAAGGCCCATTATCTTTACTGTCACTTGAGAATTGCTATAAGTTGGGCTTGGTCCTGACCATATAATTCAATCAATACCCATGATGCTATTATCCTAGAAATGGGACCCATAGTTACATCTCTCACACACTCCGGGGTACACTAAAACTATTTTATGAAAATCTATTTTGTAAGTTTATTCTATAAAATTGAATTATGTGTTTTAGAAGGGATTAACACACTCTAGTACCAATCGGATTCCATATATTTAATTTTATTGTATACAAGGAAAACCCGCCGCAGTACTGAAGAGGCTTGCTGGCAGAGGGTCAATGCTAAGTAAAAACTTAAAACCATGAAGCTCGATAAATGCAAGTAAACCCGCTGGGGTACTGAACAGGATCACTGGAAGTTGGACTATACTTGCATGGTGCCAAGATAAACCCATCGAGGTACTGAACATGCTTGCTAGCAGTGGAGAAATATCAAGTAAAGAGGTCTGGTTAATGGAGTACTATGCCCATGATTCATAAAATAATGATTATATACAGGAAATTTTTCAAAAAAATTATAAATAAAATGTTAAGGCCCATTATCTTTACTCTCACTTGAGAATCGTTGTAAGTTGGGCTTGGCCCTGACCATCTAATTCAATACCTAGCATGTTAATATCCTAGAAATGGGACCCATAGTTACATCTCTCACACACTCCAGGGTACACTTAAAGCATTTTATGATGACAAGATATCTTTACAATGAGGCATAGATGTCTAGCTTTTCCTATGGCATTATTTCGATTATATTATTGTGTCTTTATATGGACTTTCTATGAACTATTATTTTTCATAAAAGTACATATCTGAATCACTTTACTTTACTAGTTAATTTTTCTTTTCTTTATAAAATAATAACAACATACTCGCACTTTTTATTATCTGAAATAAACTATTCTTCTCCTTTGCATGAGGACATGCCATATCTTTGGTTTGAGGGAGGATTAGGAAGATTCAGAACAAAATATTTGTCTGCTTTTATCTTTTTATGACAAAATTGCTTATCTCTGACAAATGTTAAAGTGTTTTCAGGTTATAGCATGAAGCATGTTTTTACAAAAATATATTGATCAATCAACATGAAGGATTTGATGGAAGACTTTACGAAGGATCTGAATAATGGTTTTGATAATAATCTGAATGAGATATTGTGGTATTATAGCATGAATAATTAAAATTTGTCAAATTTTGTTTTTGAAAATAGTTTTATTTTTGTATGGATGCTTTAACCTTAAAATTTCTTTTGTTATCATTTTACTGTTAGCATCTTTTAATTTTAATACACATGAAAACTATTTTTTTTGTTAACTCAGAATGTTATTTATACATTTGTGATATATGTTCAAACTATCCAAAGTTTTACTTTGGACATGGTTGAACTAACTATAAACTTTATAAATTTATTTATCACATCGTATGCTGGACATATGGTGCGAAAGGAAGACTGAATTCATTTTGGTGTTAATTTTGTCCAATCGAACTATAAAATCTACAAACGAATATACATATCAAATAATACATTAAATATGCTTTAAATAATATACTGTTGAGTTAATAAAATCATAAAAATGATATTAATAACCAAAGTTATAATAACATCAAATTTGTTCTTACCTTGTGCTGAAATAACGATCTACATGACATAAAAAATACTAAAGATAATAAAATATGTGTTAAAATGTGTTATTTAATCACCAAAAATGATAACAAAATGAGGCTCAACATTCCCCCAAACCAAAGAAATTCTAGGTCCCATTGAGCAAAAAGAAAATAATTAAGGAAGAAGGCAAAGTTGTGCTAGTAACTTCCTTCTACTTGGCGAATGAAGGGAATAATTTAAACTGTAATCTTATAAAAGAATATTTATTTTATGTCAAAATAGAAAATATTTTACCAGTCTTAGAAAAATGATGGAATAGTAAAAAAAAATGGATTTCTTAGGAGACCATGCTATTATAGCAAAATCCAAGATGTGTGTCATTTAACAAGCATATACAACTCATCATCTAGCCATCGTGCGAAATTCCCTGATCATTTTCCACGTCGCTAAATCGACACACATCTAGGTCATGGTTCAGTGTTCCGTTTAGTTTTCCGTTCAACTCGCCCATCAGCCTGTGCGCTGTCCGTAATCGGTTTTGAGCATTAAAAAACCTGTAACCTCTTTCGCTCGCCATCACGCCAACCATCTCTGTGCTGGACTGGTGCATTTAACTCATCCTCTGAGAGGATCACCACTTAGCTGCTCGTTATCCACGCGTTCGAAGGGGTGTACATCTGCTATTCACTCACGGCCTCTCTATTTTAATATTAAACTATCACAAGACTGTGTGTTTAAGGGGTGGAACGGCCTACGTTCTAGAAGACCGATTGTGTCACCACCGTTGCTTTCCATAACACCACCAGTCTACATGCTTGCGCTGATGAATGACCTACATTCTAGAACCCGCTGCTATGTACAAGCCTGCAGTCACCACTAGTCCATCCTCCACGCTAAGGAAGGGGTCATTTCCACATGAAGCATGTTGAAGAAGCCTGTTCATGCTATAGAAGGATCAGACCTGCCACATCACACCATGATCACGCTGAATGAAGAGCCAGACTATGCGTTGGTTGAAAATCAATTATGTGTACTAAGTATTGTCTAAAATTAGAGAGTAGTCGACCTTTGCAGGTCGACTTGCTCATCTCTTGTGTAAACTATATATATAAGTATTTGAATACAGAGTAAAGTTAGTTAGATTTAGTCAGTGATAGTCAGTTAGTCATAGTTTTTATAAGCACTATAGTTCTGTTTTTGAATCTGAATAAAGAGCTATATGCATTGCTCTTGAAGATTTCATTTGAGTAGGAGTTAGCAGTCTTCATCCCTGATTATTGAGAGGGCCCCTCATCAACTAGAGGTTCATTTCTTTGTTTAATTTAGTTCCTTCTTTTCTATTTTAGTTAGTTTAGTTTAATTTCCACTTTGTTTTCATTAGATAATAGTAAATGCTATTTTATTTCTTGTTTCTAGTTTGTTTTCATTAGTTAATGGTAAATGCTATTTTATTTCCTGTATTGCATTAGGTTAGTTTTATTTCAGAAGTTAAATGAGTAGATGCGTGAATAGATTTACTTTCAGTCATTTGTTTCCAGTCATTTGTTTTCAGTTATTTGCTTTTAGTTATTTTGTTTACAACTATTTCATTCCAGTATTGCTTTTAGTTTGTATTTCAAATATATAGAATAGTTTTCTTCCATTAGAATTCAGTCTTGTTTAAGTATTTCTTGTGATGAATTTGCTTATATAGAATAGTTTTCTTTCATTTAGATTTAGTTCTGTTTATTTATTTCTTGCCATAAATTTGTTTAAGTTAATTTTCAGTTTGTTTAAATTAATTTCCAGCTTATTAATTAGTTTAATATGAAATGCTTTCTTTTTGTTTAAGAGTTAATTTGAAGATATTTTTATGATTAAATAGATTTGTTTATTGATTCCATGCATTAGGTTTAGAACTACATAACTTTAGCTAAAGAATTAGTTCATTTAGGTTAGTTTTTACCACTTTTTACTGTACAGCCGCCATTTGGACTGTCTAGTCTACCATTCAGTCACCATTTACAGACCTACTGTTCAGTCTGTCATTTAACCCTCAATTCTTTTTTTACTGTTTTGTATGTATTTTCATATTGTTTCTAGTTTTGTTTTGTCAATATTTGGATTATGTTTGTAGTTGATAATTTTATTTAAGTGTTAGGAATAACTCCCGAATTCATCTATTCCATTGCAAAATAATTTATTTATACATTACATATGCTAGTTGAGTTTCATCTTCTGACCATCCTTTTCAGCTTCGTACATAACTATTCATTTTCCTTTATTTATTTACAAAATATAATCCCGACGGATTATATTCCAACAATCCCCCCCTTAATCCGAAGGGGTGTTAGTAAGTCCGAGCATGTTTCTGAATTTTTCAAACTTTTCTCATCCAAACGCTTTGGTGAAGATGTTTGCAACTTGATCATTTGTGGAACAATGTCGAAGATGGACTGTCTTGGCCTCTACATGATGTCGAATCAAATGATACTTTGTGTTGATGTGTTTAGTTCGATCATGGAATCTAGGATTCTTAGCCAGCTTGATTGCAGAAGTATTGTCGATCAATAATGGAGTGGAGTTATCTTGTTTTTCTTGCAAATCTTCAAGTATCTTCCTGAGCCATACTATTTCTTTCATTGCTTCAGCTGCAGCCACATATTCTGCTTTTGTTGTTGAATCTGCCGGAACTGACTGTTTGCGTGATCTCCATGAGATAACTGCTGATCCAAGACTCATAGTGTATCTAGAAGTTGATACTCCTATCTCCTTATCGCCATCAAAATCTGAGTCTGAGTACCCAATAAGTTTGAATTCATCCACCTTAGAGTACTTGATTCCAACGTCTTGAGTCCCCTTCAAGTATCTTAGAACTCTTTTTGCAGCTGACCAGTGTCCTTCACAAGTTTTATGCATGAACCTTGAAAGTATGCCAACAACATAATAAATATCTGGTCTAGTTGTTGTAAGGTAGATAAGTATTCCTACAAGTTGTCGATACTTGGTCGCGTCCTCAAATTATTTTCCTTCGCTTGATGTGAGCTTCATTTTCTGTTCCATTGGAGTAGAGATAGGGTTGCATTCTGTCATGCAAAATTTGTCTAGTAGTTCTCCAACATATTTTTTCTGAGATAGGAATATGTACTTAGGATGTTGAGTGACTTCAATTCCTAAGTAATAGTGGAGATGTCCCATATCTGTCATTTCAAAGATCTTTTTCAAATCTTTCTTTATGGATGCTATATAGCTCTCATTGTTCCCTGTCATCAAAAGATCATCTACATACAACACAAGATACACAACAGATATTCCAACTTTCTTTATAAATAGTGTTGCATCATCAAGATCAAAATGTTCAAAATTTAACTTCAAAAGATGCTTGGTTAATTTTTCATACCATGCGCAAGGCACTTGTTTTAGGCCATACAAGGATTTGACAAGCTTGCATACCTTTTGTTCTTTTCCTTTCACAACAAAGCCTTCTGGCTGAGACATGAAGACATTCTCTTTCAAGTCTCCATTCAAGAAAGAAGTCTTCACATCCATCTGATGAACTTTCCACCCATTCTGAGCAGCTAAAGAGAGTAAGGTACAGATGGTAGCCCATTTTACTATAGGAGAAAACATTTCTTCATAGTCAATTCCTTCCTTCTATGCATAGCCTTTTGCTACAAGCCTCGCTTTGTGCTTTTCAAGTCAGCCATCTGATTTGTATTTGTTCTTGTACACCCACTTGCAACCAATTGGTTTGGTTCCAACTGGAGGGTCAACCAGCTTCCAAGTTCCATTCTTCATGAGTGCATCATACTCATTCTGCATAGCTTATTTCCACTCAACTCGAGTAGAAGATTCTTCAAAGGAAGTTGGTTCAAAGTTGGTAGATAAATTAAATTCACAATCAAATGATACATCCATGTCATCACCTGAATTATCTACTTCTCCTCCATCTTCATGTCTTTTTGAACTTCTCATTCCCTTCTTTCCAACTTCATCCAGATGGACACTTTCAAGTGTCTTTGTGGCCCATTTAGGAATCTTCCGTGATGGTCCTTGTTGATCAGCTGGTGGTGCTTCATTTCCTTCAAGGTTGAGTCTTCCAAGTCTCTCAATCACATCATCCAGTTGAATCTCTTGTTTAGGTGAAGTAGCAAGAACTTCTTCATGCGGGGGAGTTGGTGCTTCATATGGAAATTCCAAAGGTTGATCCAGAATAGGAATCCCCCCTTCAAGGTTTGGAATTTCATATTCATTTTCAGAATATTTCTTTGGATGAGGATAATTTTCCAAACGATCAAGCTGTCTCTCAATGGAATGGTCATTTTTATTAGTCTTAAGAAAAATGACATCTCTAGAAATAAGAATATTCTTGTTTACCTCATCATACAGACGGTATTCCTTGGAGTTTTCTTCGTAGCCCAGGAAAATGCATTTTCTGCTTCGAGCACCAAGCTTGTTTCTTTGCTCCTTTGGAATCAAGGCATAACAGGTGGAACCAAAAACTCTGAGATGCCTGACTGAAGGGAGATTGCCAAACCACATTTCATGTGGAGTCTTGTTATCAAGAGCATTTGAGGGACTTTTGTTTCTCAAATAGGCTGCACATTTCACTGCATCACCCCAAAACATTAGTTTTACATTCTTAAAGAACATCATTGAGTGTACCATATTCATTATGGTTCCGTTCATTCTTTCTGCTACACCATTTTGTTGAGGATTGTAGGGAACTATAGTCTGATGTGCAATTCCATGTTGGCGAAGATAATCTTCAAAAGCATTTGAAGTGTATTCTTTCCCATTGTTAGTACAAAGTGTACCAATTTTAGATTGTGCTTGTTTTTCTATCAATGCATGAAAGTCCTTGAATGTTTTAAATGTTTCTGATTTTGTCTTTAATAAGTAAATACAACACATTTTTGAGTAGTCATCAAGAAAGGTCATAAAATACTTATTCCCATGGGAAGAAGGAGTTGGAATTGGGCCACATAAATCAGAATGCGCTAATTCTAATTTCCTACTTGCTCTGAAATTAGATTCATGGAATGGAAGCTTACTGCGTTTCCCTAATATACATGCATCACATTTTCTCTTCTCTTTGGGAATGGTGGGCAAACCAAATACACCATTCTTTCTCAACAAACGAAGACTGTTATAATTCAGATGACCAAATATTGCATGCCACAATAAACTTGATGACAAATTACCTTCTCCATGCTGAGAGAGGTAGGCATAGTTCCGAACCCTTACAGATGAACCCTTTAGCTTCAGCAGCTTCCCATCTTCGTATCCAGTCATGATGACTTGGTTGTCAGAGGAATTTCTTATTTCTACGATTCCATCAAACATGTGGATGGAATGGCCTTGCTGTCAAATTTGCACCAAGGACAGCAGGATTCTCTATAACTCTGGAAGATAAAGAACATTCTTCAACAATAAATCAGGGAATCCAGGCATCTTCAGCCGAATGGTGCCCATTCCCTTTGGTTTAAGACTTGACTTATC
>LPNX011056472.1:587009-598610 GCA_001517045.1 Pseudotsuga menziesii
ATGAAGCCCAATACTGATCTGCTGTGTGTCCAATCTTTCCACAATGCTTGCACTTCAAATATGATCTTTTGCTGCCTCCTCTACCTCTAAATTTTATTCTTCCTCTGCCTCTCTTGCCACTTTCTCCTTTGGGATGATATTTGGATTGGTCTTTGGTGTGGTTATTTGCTTTCTGAGCAAAGCAAAGTGATTCTCCAGATTGCATCTTCTGTGATTGAATCTTGCAACTAAAACAATAGGAGAAAAATAAGAAAGAGTAAAGGTGCGGGTCTAAGTCTCTGCCACCTTCCTCAATCTTTACAACAATGACAATGCAAAGGAGCAGGTCACGGTATACAAAAATACACTTCAACATAGTTTTTACGGTCTTCAATGTAGTTGTTTCACATAGACTTTATTATTCAAGGAAGGTTGCAACTCCAGCAGCTTGATGCAGTACTTCTAGTTGTAGCAGTAGAATAATTGCACAGTGGTAATATTCCCAATTGCACGAGCAGTCTCAATGCAATCAACACCAACAAAACAACATATATCTTCCACAAGAGTCTTCAATGTATGATATATATCAGTCACAATATAGCAAGAGTATTCAATATATATCATTCACAATATATATTAGTCACAATATAGCAAGAGTCTTCAATATATGATATATATTAGTCACGGTCCTTTTTACTCAATGTAAATAAAAAATACTTGTAGAATTTTCACTTTACATCCACGCACATAAATTAGGGTTTTGTATTTCAACCAACAAAAAAGGTTTACCTCTGCATGAATTTCCACCATGTCTCCAAGATTCGACAAACCTTTGCACAGATGAATAACGTCTTCAACACGACCTCCAAAATTGAAATGTCATCCCCCATAACATATCACGGCTTCCATCTTCAACATGAATTTCACAACAACCATTTGTTCATAGTGATATGAGCACAACCAGAACGCATGTGTTCCAGAAATCGCAGCCTCAATCTCTTCATTTGTCATGAGTTTATCCAAATGGGTGGACTCACGACCTTACCAGTTCAATGCAGCATCAAAAGAGTGCCAGGATCAAGGCAGTCACCAACGCCGTAGCAGAGAACGGGATCAAATATGGAACTTACAAACTCCTCACTGATATCGCTTAATACTTTATAGAGAGCAGTCATAAAGTGATATTCAGATGATGATTGTCACACTTCACGCAGAACTGTATTCGCATTCTCAGTTAACATCTTGCTCTTTACACTAGTCTCATTTCTCTCAAAGCCAAGGTCACATTCGACATGCTCTTCACGCTGGTCTTCTTCAATAATATCTCCACACAGATGAATACAATCACAATGTTGAATCTCACATTCACCTCACATGGAGTCTACAATTTCAATCGCAGACAGCCTACGCTTCATCTGAACGCAAAGAGGACCAAGGACCAGGTGACATAGAGAGAGATAGCAACAGGGTAGAGCTAGGGTTCACACTTCAAATTCAACGCAACACTAAAATAAAGACGAGTCATGAGAAATGAAGAGTGCAGCCACAAAATTTAGGGTTACACTAATACGATGGAGGAGAGGCATCGCCAGGTTGAAATAGCACAAACTATGCAGATATGCAGACCTAAGGATAGTCTGCAAAATGCAAGCAGGTAGAATGGCAGGAATTGAAGGTATATGGAGTCTCTATACATACAACGGCTCAAATTAGACTCATCGCATAATAATGCACTGAATTATGGTGCTTGGGATGTAGGAGAAAAGCGGAGAGGAGAACGGA
This sequence comes from Pseudotsuga menziesii, assembly GCA_001517045.1. Lineage (NCBI taxonomy): Eukaryota > Viridiplantae > Streptophyta > Pinopsida > Pinales > Pinaceae > Pseudotsuga > Pseudotsuga menziesii. The sequence continues at coordinate 588,771 of LPNX011056472.1, forward strand.
GGTCTGGCAGGCACTGAATTCTAACATAATAACGCATAATAACGTACTAAATTCTAACAAATTGTAGGTAGCCTGAAACGAATTGACAAAGGGCAGAATGGAGGTCTGGCAGACAGAATGGCAGGCATGTAGGAAGGAGTTATGGGGCTCTGATACCATTGTCAAGAATAACTCCTGAATTCATCTATTCCATTGCAAAATCATTTATTTATACATTACATATGCTGGTTGAGTTTCATCTTCCGACCTGCCTTTTCAGCTTCGTACATAACTATTCATTTTCCTTTATTTATTTACAAAATATAATCCCGACGGATTATATTCCAACATTAAGCATTACAATTAAATTTTGATTGTTTTAGGTTATTGATTAAGGTTTTATTATTATTTTCTTTCCACCTTAAATTAAATATAGATTAAGTTGTTCTTATTTCTTAAATATTTAAACACTGATTTTGTTTTACTGTTGTTTCACGTTATAGTTATCTTCGTTTGCATATAGAGTTTAGGATTAAATGTATTATTTTCAAGAAAAAGTTAAATTATTTGTAATCATAGGAATCATTCTTGTTTTTGGTATGTGTTTATTGAAGAATAAAGTTTAAATATCTTTATTAAGTTTTCTAGTTGCTTTTGTTTATTATCTTTTATTAATTTTTCTATTTGCTTCTTTCAAAAGTTTTATTTATTAAGTTTTCTACTTGCTTTTTCAGTTTTCTATTTTTTATAAGATAAGTTGTCTTTTTACCCTATCCTTCCTCTTAAGGAGTAGTTAGTTGATTATTTGTCAGTTCAGTTGTTATAATTCCTTGTATGGGTTAGTGTCTGAAGTTATAAGTATTACTGTTTATATCTTCCTTTGTAGTAGTTGTTTAAATTTGATATTCCAATTTAGTCCAATTATTTAGATAGTTTTAGGAGTCTGACTCGATTTTTGATCTTTCAATCTTTTGTTTATGAAAATATCTCCATGACACCCTAGGAGCCTTTTTTACCTTTTCATATATTTTGTATCAACTCTAAGCCTACCAGCCTTGGTCGATAATTAAATATTAGGTATATTTAAGATAATAGAAAACACTCAACACTTTTGGCGCCGTTGCTGAGGAGTTGTTTTATAAGGTAGAAAAAATAGTGTTCCTTTATGAAGTTTAGATAGATATATAGATTGCTTTTATATTACACAACAAGAGGGAGGGGAGAACAGTAAGACGCAAAGACAACTTCACTATGGAATTCCTGGAGTTTCCGTGGTGTAGCAGCCACACGCATCCACTATAGTGGGGTGCCCCAAATCCTTGTTGTTCCTTTTTGTTATTTTCTACATTTTTCATATACTTGATTTTCTTTGTAGAACAGGAGCATTTGTTATAACAAGCACCGCCAAAACCAACAATAATAGTAATAACATAAGCTTCCTTTAATTTAATTTTCTTTTCATGAATAGACTTGGATATCCTTGGGGTAGATTTATTAAGTTAGGAAAAGATATCGACAGTTCTACTAACTTTTCCAGGGGACGTAATACCCCAACTACTAACTCACCATAAATGTATCGAAAAACACCTGAAGGGAGTAATTCTGCTTGGAAACCTAAAGAAACTCTTCCAAGATATCTTACCAAGGGAACCATAGAAGGAGAAGGAACCTTTCCCAAAGGTCCTAAGGACCTCATTCCAGAATAAATTCAGAAGGATCAACCACTAGTAACCTCTAGTTCTCCACTAGTCACACAACTAAAGGATACAACCTTTTCACTAGTAGGAAGTCTGAACTTTGTTGATCCTGACCAGGTCAAAGCCCTCTTTGGAAACCCCTTATATACAATCATATTACAAATTGAGACATCCACAATAGAACCTACTTTACCTCTAGGGTTTAATAATAAAACAGTTAACCATGGGAAGATCTCTCCCGAAACAGAGTGAGGCAACGCTCCATTATTACCTCGCAAGTATCTTCCTAGGTATATTTATATTAAAAAACCATCCTATGTGGAGGGATGGGGAGAGAACAAAAATCATAATGAAGTTAGACATAATGAGGGAGAAGGAGAAAATCAAACTGAGGCTACCTTCGGGTTTCCTATTCTAGACACTCTACTGGATGTAATATGAAAAACATCCCTCCTTCTTCTTTACCTACCTTTTATGGAAAAATTAATGAGGACCCAGAAACATTCCTGTTCGAGTTTGATATTCTTTGTAGGAGCTATAATTATCTACAAGATGATCAAAAACTAAAACTCTTTCCTACTACATTAAAAGATTCTACCTTGCAATGGTTCATGGGATTAGGTGAATCCACTATCAGGACTTGGGATGACATGAGAACCTCATTCTTACAAAAGTATCAAGAATACTGCAAACCTAAATATTCTCGAGATGATATATTCAAGATACAACAAATTGAAGATGAAAGCCTAGAGGATTGTCTCGAAAGGTTCGTTTATACACTTCATAAATCAAAATATCATGACCTTCGAGAAGATGCAGTACATACATGTTTTCTCAAAGGAATCTCTAAGGACTTGCTAGAGAGTATTAATCTCATGGCATCCAATGATATTTCTCATAAATGTTTTGCATAGATCGATGAGATGTGTAAAAATTACTCTAGAAGTAGGGGACAAGTTGGGAAAAACTTTCGAGAGCCTTATAGTAGAAATGTAAGAGGAAACATTCCTATTTCAGGCGGGGTTACAAGGATGGAATTGGGTAACCTATTGGAAAATTTTAAGACTAACATCTTAGGAGCCATGGGTTCTCAATTAGATGCTTTACAAGACATGAAAAGGCAAGATGAAGAATGGGCATCAATGAGTATTTTCTGTCCAAGGTGTATAACAAAACATCCCCAAAAGGAATTTCCATTAAACATATCTCTATATGTCACATATGTACAGAGGAACACCCGACATATAACTATCCATCCTTTGCTAGATTGAAATACATCTATAATAGTGGGGATGTAGGTGAAAAATCTAGGAGGCCTCCTTGGAAATCTAGAGATCAACCAACATAACAAAGTTTTCCACCACAATCCCCACCTTATTACTCTCCATACCAACAACCCCAACAATGGAAAAATCCTAGTTGGTAGAGTTGGCCACCTTAGTATCCTCCTCCTCAATTTCCATAACATGAGTATTTGTCACAATGGTGGAGAGGATAGCCATACCCTCAGTCACAACCTATCCCTCCACCTAATCATACTTATCCTCAGCATCAACTAGCTTTCGAGTAGCATTTTCCTGGATCTGTACCTCCAGTTCCTCTCATTGCACAACAACCTCATCAATTCCAGAATAAAAATCCTCTGCGAACAATATTATTACTACCACAACTGATACCTAACCCTAATAATAAACCAACTCAAGATATTAACAATATTGAGTTGCAAACTCTTCCATCCTACCTTGTTTCAACTGTACCTATACATGAGATTCAATTACAGTTTGGAAGAGTTGTTAATTGTAAACCCAGAACATTAGTTGTCATTCATGAGGAGAATGAAGAAGAAGAAGATTCAAATGAACCCATTAATGCTGCCATATTGGAGGATGTGAACATTCCAAAAGTTCCAGTACCTACCCATCCTCCGCAAGAACCTATTTAGGAACAAAGAATTCCTCCATTTCCAACAAGATTAGTAATAGAAAAACCTATAGTTCATTCCAAGTATGATATATTGAATGAATTAAAGCATATCCATGTCAAAATCATGTTATTGCAATCTATTAAATATATACCAATTTATAGTAAGGTGAAAAAGGAATTATGCATTAAACGCCCATCAAAAAGATCCCCTTACAATTCATGTCATAGGAGAGATGTCTGAATATATGGCAGATCAGTCCTGGATTGCAAATATACAAATCTAGGGGCCCCAGTAATGACTGTAATTATAAGTAATACTGCCATAGATAACACATTAATCAAGTGCAGCCATCAATATGCTGACCACCGCAGTTTTAGAAGCTTTACAATTGGGACAATTTCTTCGACCTACACCTTCCATCTTGGAACTAGCAGACCATACTACGGTAAATCCTGCTAGAGTCTTGGACGACATTATTGTATCAATAGCCTCATGGGAATTCTATGTCGACTTTATGGTCATAGAATCAAAGGATCCTTCTAAAGGACATCCTATTATCTTGGGAAGACCATGGTTAGCTACTGCCAATTATTTTATAGGATGTAGGGATGGGGAGATGACCATTTCCAATGGGTTTTCTACACAAAGACTTATTTTATATCCTCCATCACAATCAGTAACTGAACATTCACGGTGGTTAAATTGTTCCTTTGGGGACGAAGATTTGATGACCTTTCCTTTCCTATTGATTTCTCCTGGGCATTGCAAGAGTAGATTACTGAGAATGTATTGAATCAGTTTATTTCCTCCACCACTAGTATAGATTTTCCTCAGCCGTTTGCTAAATTTGATCAAATATTTGGAGATGACTTTCAAGAAACCATGGCTCTCTCAATTTTTACAAAATCACCTTGGGTCTTCATAATCAAAGAGCATACGAGACGTTTCACCATATCTTGTGAAGTCGGCCCTAAAAAATTTCTGCACATAAATGCAGGGTTAAGTTAAGATCAACAAGCCCAACTATTTAAGGTTCTTAAAAAAAAAGCTGGAGCGTTCACATGGGAATACATTGATATGAAGGGTATAAACCCTAACACTTGTATTCACCACATTTATATGGATCCAAATATACCACCTGTAAGATAGCCTCAGAGGAGGATGAATCCTGCTTTGAACGATATAGTAAAACAAGAATTACAAAAACTCCTTCTCGCTGTTTTCATCTATCCTATTTCCGATACCAAATGGGTGTCTCCTCTAGTGGTAGTTCCAATGAAAGTTACAGGGAAATGGCATATTTGTGTTGATTTTAGGGAACTGAACAAGGCCACTCTTAAAGACTACTTTCCTTTTCCCTTTATTGACCAAGTATTAGATACCTTGTTAGGTAAGAATTATTTCTCCTTTCTTGATGGATATAGTGGATACAATCAGATCCTAATAGCACAATAAGATCAGGATAAGACCACTTTTACATGTCCTTGGGGGACATTTGCTTATTGAGTTTTTCCATTTAGATTATGTAATGCACCCGCTACTTTTCAGCGAGCAGTCTTAGGCATCTTTTCTGATCTTATACATGACTGTGTTGAGGTATATATGGATGATTTTACAGCCTATGGTAATACTTTTCAAGAATATCTTGACAACCTCAAGAAATTTTTGATTCGATGTCAAGAGACAAACTTGGCTCTTAGTAATGAAAAGTGTAAAATGTTACTGAAAGAAGGTATAGTTTTAGGACACCATATTTCTTCTCAAGGAATTAAGGTAGACCCTGCTAATATCGAAGTAATAGTTGGCCTTCCCTCTCCAAAAAACCAAAGGGAAGTGAGAAGCTTTCTGGGTCATGCAGGCTATTATCGCCATTTTATTGAAAAATTTACAAAGATAGTTACACCAATGTTTGAATTTCTCTTAAAAGATATAGAATTCCAATGGACAAAATCTTGTCAAAATACTTTTGAGATTTTGAAAGCTAAACTATCAGTAGCACCAATACTTAGGGGCCCTGACTGGACCCTTCCCTTTCATATATCTACTGATGCTTCCGATACGGCCATAGGAGGAGTCCTAGGAAAAAAAGAAGGATAATCACCTTATGCCATTTATTTTATCAGCAAAAATATTTCTCTTGCCGAACTAAACTATACCATTACTGAAAAGGAATTTTTGGCAGTATTTTATTCTATTAATAAATTCCACCATTATATTACAGGGTATGAAGTTTTTGTGCACACTGATCACTTTGCCATTAGATTCTTAATGAATAGACAGATCACCAATGGTATAGTTACCCGGTGGCTTCTTCTATTACAAGAATTTAATATTACCATCATTGATCAACCTGGTAAAGAAAACTTAGTAGCATATTTTCTTTCTCATATACAACACGATAGTGATACTATACCTATTGATGATACTTTTCTTGACAAACATCTGTTTGTTGTATCTATTCAAACCACTTGGTTTGTTGATATTGCAAACTATCTAGTGACTGGAAAAGTACCACACCATTTGGCTCCATACGAGAAATGCTGCATAATAGTACAAAGCTCTAACTATTCCTTGGATGATAATGACCTCTTTCGCACTGGCCCATATCTTATTATTAGAATATGTGTGCTAGAGGATGAAATGACAGACAGCCTCTGAGCATGCCATGATGGACCATGTGGAGAACACTTTTCTGATAGACGGACAACATACAAAGTACTGCACTCTAGTTATTACTGGCCAAGCATTTTTAAGGATGCTGCCAAGTATGTTAAAAAATGTGATAGTTGTCAAAGAATGGGTAGACCCACAACATCAGACCAAATTCCTTTACAACCTCAGGTCATGATTGAGCCTTTTGAAAAATGGGCTCTTGATTTTGTAGGACCAATATCTTCCATGTCTCATAAAAAGAAATATATCTTGATTTGCATAGATTATGTTACCAAGTGGGTTGAAGCTAAAGCTTTGTTTAGGGATACAGAGAAATCTATAGTAGAATTCATATATGAAGAAATATTTACCCGATTTGGTGTACCCAAAGAAATTTTCACAGACCAAGGTACTCAATTCACTTCCAAATTAATGCAAGAGCTCACTACGAAGTATGGTATCTGACATTGCAAGTCTTCACCTTCCCATCCTTAGGCTAATGTCCAGGTAGAATCAACCAATACAGTATTAGAAGCTATTTTAACCAAGATCATTCACTTACATCATAAGGATTGGGTGGATAGATTTCCATAGGCTTTATGGGCCTATAGGATAACATGGAGAAATACTACCGGACATACCCCCTATGAATTAGTATATGGAAAAAAAGTCCTTTTACCTATCAAATTTCAAGTTAAAACCTTTTGTATGGAAGCACAGTTAGGTATGGATTTGGACGAAGCACAGAAACAATGAATCATATAGATTAATGAATTAGATGAAATTAGACAGGATGCGCTCCAAAGAACCATGCTAATACAGAATCAACAGAAGCAATGGCATAATAAATTTATCAATAAAAAGCAATTTACTGCCAGAGATTGGGCATTACTATTTGATTCACGGTTTAACAACTTTAAAGGAAAATTAACTACCTGTTGGTTGGGCCCTTATGAACTAGTTACAGCTTTTGACAATGGATCAGTAAAAATTAAAACAATTGACATCTCAGAAGTTTCCTTTATAGTGAATGGACTAGACTTAGGCTATATCATCAACCAACATCTAGACAAGATTTCGCACAAAATGTTTTACAACAAAGAGAAATGGAATTGATTGAAGAGGAATTTATTCCTCCTCCTCCTGATCCATGAAATCATTTTGGGTTATCATCACTTGTATATATGTAGATATGTTTTTGCTTCTATGAATAAATAAGAGTCACTTCTGATAAAATAAATTACATGCAACTCTTTTGCTTTCTATGTTTTTATGAATAAATTGAATCATCTAATAAGTGGTTTTGCAGTTTGATCATGGATACTTTATCTCTATAAGAAACTCATGAAGTATTATCTGGAAAAGGTAATTACGCTCGTAAGGTATCTTAACTTTTCTTAATTTGCAGTTTGTAGTGAAAATTAAGGATAAATCCTTGCATAATGATTCTTAGCCACTCCTTTTATGATTTAGATAGTTTCTGATATTTTGATTCAGACATGTATATTTCTGATTTGTTATTTTGAGAAATGCTTGATAATACCTATTTTCATTATCATTCATTTTCTGCCTATGGATTACTAGTTCATCCAGTACTTGTTATGAAAACTTGCCTCTTAAATATTTCTTTGTGATAACTCGAGAGTAGGTGGAATTTTTACCTATGGGGAACATTAATTCTCTCTTATGAAAGGGATGGATTTTAAGGTCAAAGAACAACTTTAAGTTATTCTCTTTTGACTTGATTTATGATTAAGTCCAGTATGAAAAGCTATTTTGTAAGTTTATTCTGTAAAATTGAATTATGTGTTCTAGCAGGGCTTAACACACTCTAGTACCAATTGGCTTCCATATATTTAATATCATTATATACAAGGAAAACTCGTCGGGGTACTGAACAGGGCTGATGGCAGCAACTCAATGCTAAGTAAAAAATTAAAACCAGGAAGCTCGATAAATGCAAGTAAACCCGCTGAGGTACTGGACAGGCTCGCTGACAGCGAGACTATACTTGCATGGTACCAATATAAACCCGCCGGGGTACTGGACAGGCTCGCTAGCAGCGGGGAAATATCGGGTAAAGAGGACTGGTTAATGCACCACTATGCACAAGATTCATAAAATAATGATTATATACTAGAAAATTTTCAAAAAAATTATAAATAAAATGTTAAGGCCCATTATCTTTACTGTCACTTGAGAATCGCCGTAAGTTGGGCTTGGCCCTGACCATCTAATTCAATCAATACCTAGGATTTTATTATCCTAGAAATGGGACCCATAGTTATATCTATCACACACTCCAGGGTACACTTAAACTATTTTATGAAAATCTATTTTGTAAGTTTATTCTGTAAAATTGAATTATGTGTTTTAGCAGGGCTTAACACACTCTAGTACCAATCGATTTCCATATATTTAATATCATTCTATACAAGGAAAACCCATTGAGGTACTGAACAGGCTTGCTGGTAGCGAGTCAATGCTAAGTAAAAACTTAAAACCAGGAAGCTCGATAAATGCACGTAAACCCACTGGGGTACTGAACAGGCTCCCTGGAAGCGGGACTATACACTACAGGATTTGAACCCGAAATCCGACGAAAGAATTCGATGTCATCTGACATTTCACACAGATGTGTTGGACATCAATCAATCAACAGAATGCCGAAAACAAAATATTTATAGATCCGTCGATTATCCGACACTTTGGATTCAAAATTTCGACTCTTGTAGTGGCGGTTATCCGACACTTTCATGTTGGATAGGTGTCGAAATTTTGACACTTGTAGTGGCGGTTATCCAACTCTTCTGTGTCGGATCTTTGATGTCTATGAACCAAAAATAGTCAAAATTCCAACCCATAAGTGTCGGATATCCGATGGCTAGTATATATTTTTTTATTAAAAAAAATTAAGGTTTACATGATTTTAAATTTTATGGTCCCATACTTTCAACGGTAGCTATGTTCAGGGAGTCGAATATCCGAGGCATGCCTGTTATAAGTATAAATTGTTTTAAACATTTCGACATGTTTGTTGTAGAAGTGGCAGGCGATTGTGAAAATTATTTATTCCTCGACGGACGTTTTCAGGAATAGTTTTATTCTTCAACGGGCGGTTGTGGGAATTTTGTTTTTCATCGATAGACAGTTTGCCGGGAATTTTTTATTCTTTGACTTCTCTACGTTTGACAAAACCTTAATGCATGTTTGATGCATGGAAATTGATTTTTTAAGACAACCGGTTATATTCATTAATGAAGTTTATGACAAAATGTCAAATAGATTAAATATTCTGGATCCAAACGAAGACAATCGACAATTGCTTGCTAGACTATGGGATGCAGCCAAGCGAAGGGGTGATGGAAAATGTTATTTTCCATGTACTCAATGCAGGGGATTTAAGAGGAGAAGAATATTGATCTCAATAGACACAAAACATTGCAGGGAACATGGGCACACTAAGGGGGGGAACGAATATCATCCATTTGTAGGTTTAGCATTATAAACATTATTATATTCATTTTTTTTGTAATTGTATGTATTTTTTTTTCATATATTAATGTAAATCCATTGATGTTTCCATGT